>JWHW01043016.1:289706-306066 GCA_000931545.1 Papilio glaucus
CTAGTTTTTAGCTAAATAGATAATTAATGCTACAAGGATTATCAGAAATATGTATGTACATTCTTTCGATAACTTTTGACACTGACAAAAGTTAATGATGTCTATCAGGTCATTTGATTTATGTTGATAAATGTGTCCAATGACTTAAAAAAATTGTAAATGTATTATGTCAAAATCGACGTAATGGCCGGCGGTTTACAACTGCAAAGACAATAGATCAGGGGTATAGAATCAAAACTGTTGTGTCTTCCGGTTTTTAAAAAATGTGTTCTTAATGGCTGCGCATTTTAACTTTGGACCTACATCCCGAGCTAAGCTGTGTCAGGTTGCTACTTCATGATAAAAATAATAACGAAAACTACTTGAATTTAAAATTTCAATTACGCAATTCGTCTAATTGTCGATGAGCACTATGCTGGCGACGAGAAGTAATTCGTGCTGCAACGCTGAATCTCGTTTTAATTAAAATTGTTACACTTTCACACACTTCCAAACACACGTTACTTTTAGCATATGCTTTGTGTTATGTAAGTAAATCAGTTGATGCTATTTTATGTAGAAGAGCAAACGAGCAAGCATTTTACCAAATAATACAAATATCGCCAATGGTAGGGGAGCCAAAGAGGTGATTTCTGTACATCCACGAGCGAGTCTATTTTACATATCAGGGGTTCTTTGTTAAGTAAATACACCACAAATCAGTCATCTATGTAGAGCCGTGCTTACATCTATCGCTATCGTCAGACATTTCCATCATCGGTCGAATTGAGCGTTATGTAAATGAGTGCAGGGATCACAAACTTCTTATACAAAACCGTCTCCTGGACATCCTCGAGAGCGGTCTATTTTTTTTTCATATTAAAGGTAACGAGATAAGGTAATCTAACGATTTGAAAAAGCCGAAGTAACAAAAAACATACATAAAAACTAGACCCTTTCCCCGCCGCTAAAAGTAAAAGTGTCATATAAACTTTTTTTTACCATTTAATCTTCAAAATCCTATAAGTCCACATGACTAGAAGATGTATAAGTTTAGCATCGTCGGTTATAATCATTCAGAGCACAAAAGTTAACCTCTAGAACAGGGGTCGGCAACGGGCGGACGATAAGGTCCTAAACTCGGACCACCAAATATTGTTAATTTATATTTAGGTAACATTAATTTAAATCATATTATTAGATAACTATTTTCATAAGTTTGAATACAAAAAATCAACAGTGTCCAGACCTCGATATTTTTGATTCAATTGTAGCCGGACATCACTTAATTCTACTAACGACCCCTGGTTATGACCTTTGTATAATTAAAAAATTGAGTGCTTATTAGTCGTAACATTTTAAACGAATTCATCAATCCAAGCCATTCGAGATTAGATAAAGCGAACAAAATAAAGATGTTTATAAAAGGATTGCTATCTTAGTAATACTCGATTAAATAATAATAATTAATGATTGTACGTCATCATGAATATTTATCAAACAAACAACAGTAAAGATAAAACCTAATCGTATTGATGTAGTTTTAGCTGCAGTGCTGTTTCTACGGCTTAACAAAAGCATTTTGTGTCCCACAACGAGCGATGAGTAGCGACTAAATGTTATTTTTATTTTAGAGAAGGAAAAGTAACATGTTTTTTCTGCCAAACATGAATCTCTTCAAGAATTACTGCGTTCTATCTTTTAATCACCTCGCAAATAACACAATCTTGTCCCGCTAACATTTAGATGTCTTAGTGATTCCATTATGACACCTAAATAGAAGAATTGTGGATAAGTACAGATACAAATTTAGGTTTAAAGCCGGCGGCGGCGGTGGGGGTCGGCGTTTTAACGGGCTTCGGTAACACGCGTTCAAACCGTGGGTTTACAATACCGAAATCATTAACACAAACATATTGTCATCTCCGTTTTTTAGAGAAACCTTGTATCGCGACAAGCTTATACGCCAGTGTTACAACCCACGGTAAGAGTCACCTGGTCCCAAACAACCCCATGCATCCATACACATGTGTATTGTGTACGGATGTAGCCAGGAGTATACCCCCAATCTGTTAAAGAAACCCAAAATGCGATGCTTTGTAGGAAGTATGTATAACGTGTTATCATAGGTCACACATAACTGTAGCTGTGGGTCATCTTCATATTGTCTTTGACTGACAGATGTAAGATAATTTTGAATCGATTTATATAATCTCAGTATAGCTATGACATTATATACGTGAGTATAATTATCTTTAATATATAATTATCTTTGCATATAACAAAAACAGGCAATCGAAGCAGAGACATGTTTTATAAGCTATATTTATTCATTAGATTATTTTAAGTCTATGTGATTTACGTCGTGACCTTGAATTGTTAAAATGCGTTTGAGAATGTTGTTCTTCGTATAATGAATGGACAAGAAATTATTATTCTTTATGTACGTATTACGATTTTCTTAGTCGGTGAACGTTCGTAAAGATTACAGGAAAATTAAGTAAACAAAAAAAAAGTAACTTGCAAGATTCTCATTCAATACTATGTGTGAAAGATTTATTTAACAATCCACAATAATGTTATTAACCTCAACATGCGAGAAATGGTTTAAAATAACCATTTCGTATACGCCATCGGTTGTGAATTTCGTCAATTTATAATTGAACTTAAACAGTTTATAATGTAAACTGTCAGCAAATTATGAACTGAACGAATCATTCACAAAATCAAATGCAATAAATTTATTTTTTCGTTGATAAACATCTTTTGTGAGTGATTCGTTCAGTTCACAATTTGCTTACAGTATATAATTGTCTTACAATCGGTCGGTGACATATGCCATAAATAGAATATTGAACTCAAGATCTTGGCTATTTATTTTTTTATCGTGTTCAGAAACTAAACTAATTCTTAATTTTATTATTAAATAATATTATATTAATAATATCTACTACATTTGTTCCTAGCAGTCTGCCGCGGCTTCGCTCCGGATAAAAAAAGACAAATAAAGGATTACTCTACTTAGTCACTGATTGGAAAACTTTTCTAGTGGCGATAAACGGTTCAGTAATTTTTGAGTTTATCAGAAATAAACAAACAACCAAATACTTTTTCTTTGTAATATTATGGTGTAGATAATAAATACCCTATACATTATACCAATATGTTTGTGATATTACTGCATACATTTACTACACTTATGATTTTTAGCAATATATAATTAAAATGTATAACGTAGAGAATTTTAATAAATAAAGCATTTTGCTTAGCAATTTAGTTATACAACATACGTCCACTGCTTGCTCCTGGCTTGGCCTTGTATAAAATAGTGTATATGTAATTAAATACAAAATACACGAAAGCTACAACTTAAAAACGAAATTTAAAATAGAAAATCTAACTGTGCAAAGAATGGAAATTTGGCATTCCATGCATAATATTTGTAACGTAAACACTAGAATTGTGACAAAGTAATACAGTCAAATATTTATTATCTTACCTTCATCAATGCAAAACGTTGATCATCATCAATGCCCACCACTGCATTCGACATTGGAGCCATTATCCAAAAATTTACTATTGTTTGTTTTAATTCGAGGTCAAACACTTCGACCGCTTTATTGACGCGTGCACACAGCGCGGGCGTGAAAACCTATATGAATGACAGCTAAGCTAGAGTAACTGACACCACAACTGACAGTTGTAGCATACTTAACTGTCAAATAACACTTAGCAGCCACCGGAGGCAAGATTTGAATGGAATGGCAAGTCGTACGCTATCTAACAAATACAATAAACTGTCGTGACACAAAATAAAATATAAAAGAGCGCGTCTGTCGCCCAATGGGATCGCTACTTATTACCTATAATATTTTTTATATTCTAATATCTAGAATGTTGCAAATATTTTCAGTAAGTATATTTATCTTGGTGGGGTTTTTTCATGTATCTTTTACACCAAAGCAAGAGGTGTTGCAGGAGCGTTATAGACTGTTACAGGATAAAAGTTTTTTTTTTTAATTTAAACCATATTTTTGAATTACCACGTGAAAACTAGAGGGGTAAAAAAAATTATAAAAAAATATTTCACTTACTAAGATTGATATTATATTTGTTACTATTAGTGTTTATAGTCAATTTAATTCCAAGGAAATATAAGTTTAATGAATTCACTGAGGTGTTTTGTTTGCAATGTTACTGTTAACTGATTGGTATTCAATGTTACATACCAAACTTGTGACAAACAACAATGATAAAAGTAGGCAAGTGGGATAGTGCCGGGAGAAAGTCCAACAGCGAGTTTATTTGGTATAAATACCTACATAAATTATGAAGCCTTAAATCTGTTTAAAGTACATTGCATTGATATTAAATTACTTAATAACAAAAGCTATTCCATCTTGTAATTTAAACAAATACAAAATATTTATAAATATAGATTAAATAAATAAATATGCGCTCACACCCCTAACCCAGATGGGTAACCAGAGATCATGGATTTCCCTTTGATGTTATCCTGGCACACCCCTCTCGCTTCTTCTACATTCATACATTTAAGCAGCAAACATACTCATCGGTTGCACCTTATATCACCCTTTTTTAGTAAACCTCTAATCAGATCAATATAAGTTTTCCTAGGGCATCCCCCACCAAAGCATACTTTTCTAAATTCTAGTCACAACATCCACTTTTAAGCCACACTTTTCCCTTATAATGCTATTATATCTTATCTATCACAGATCAACTAAATTATCTCATAGTGTATACACATAATATACTGTCCTAATTGCTTTTGAATACTGGAGCTGAAAATATGTTATATATCAAATATTTTAAACAGAAAGGGATTTTTTATGTTTGGTAAACTCTAAAACTACTAAACCAATTTTAATAATTCTTTTATCATTAAGAAACTACCATTACAAGTGCTAAAAATGGGTTTATTAATTAAAAATTTATTTCAATTTTATATTACATCAATCTTTATTACAAACTTATTTCATTACTTACATGATATATAAATAAAAACAACTTATTTCATAACTGTAAACACAACTCCCCCTCTATCTGGATCCTCATCATGGATCTCCTTATCACTACCTTCAGTATCTGAAGTGTCTGCAGAGCCATCACTGTCTGCTACTCTATATTTACCAAATTGAGATGCATCTGTAATTGATGCCATTTTTATTCCTGTGCGAGACAATAATTTTTCTGCTGCATGTTGCACTTCTATTTCCTTTAAGTGCACATTATATTCTTTCTGAAGCTTCAAAGACTCTTCTAAAGATAGTGCCTTTGCAGGACCATGAAGGATAGGAGGTGGAGTTGCCGCTGTAACCTCCCAATATTTGTGCTTCTTTCTCTGAATTTCCTTTTCAGGGTTATGGACATCTGATTTAGTTGTTTTAAATGGTTTATAATGACCCATAGGTTTTGTTTTCAGATTTTGTTCAGCTTTCTCTACCAAATATTTTATATGGGGAACTTCACCAATACTAACTAGATTTTCAGATGTAATCAAAGGTTTTTCTTGATGCAAAACTTTAACTTTTTTCTCTTGAGCTCTTTGCTGACTAAGTATATGCAGTACATCCTCAGGATCGCTGTCATCATCGGAGTCAAGATAACTATTCTCCTTATTTACAATTTTACCTTCCCATTCAACATTTTGAACACTATCGTTGTTGATATTCAATTTTTCCAGTAAATTGCATGTATTTTCCTCGTCTTGTTTTAATTTTATTTGATTTACAATCTTATCATACAAGGCTTGTATTTTTGCACCTTTATCAGATAATTTATTGATAAACACTTTGCTATTCAGTAACTTTAATTGGCGATCACGAAGATCAAAAAGTTCCGCTATTGTTTTAGCCGATAGATCTGTGATTTTACCGTCTATTTCACATTTTGGTGGCGGTGGTAGCGTTCCTGGTATTCTCTTTAAAGTAACTTTCTTCATTCCTTTTGACTGAGCAATATAATCATATGAATAAATAAATTATATGATAGTAAACAGAAACATAACCGTAATATCTAGTCGTGTTTTATTGTTTTACGATGTTTGTTTCCAGATGTTTCAATGTTTTGCAACATTTTGACTTGACGTATAGCATTGACAGCGCGGGTTTTTAGGTATTAGATTGCCCTACACAAAAAAGTTATTTAATGTAAAAGCAGTATAAGTCACCGCCCGTCCGCTTGTGAACTTCGTAAGCTTATAATTTCACTATACGTAGTTATAATGATAAAACAAATCTCAAATGGAATTGGGCAAGACATGTCTGCACATGTTGAACTACCTGCAACTGTGTGTAAGCTCACCACTTAATGTAGCCCGCACAAGCTTAGACGACGTCGCGGAGTGCCAGACGGTCATGGCAAATATCCAAGTTATTAATATGCTAAGCTGAAAAGCATTTTTTAAGATATTATCTTTATATATACTGCAATTAGCCTACTGTGCCTTAATGAAGATGCTTCTCAAGGTACTTCAATAAAAGAAATCGACCCTAGTGTAACCCACCCACAAAATAAATACAGCTAATAAGATAACACAACATGCACTAATTGTAAGGCGGAACGAAGTTAGCCGGGTCAGTTATAATGATAAAACAAATCTAAAATTGAATTAGTCAAGACATGTGTTGGACTACCGGTGGCTGTATTAAGCTCACCACTGAATGATGAAATATAGAGTGAGGGTTAGATGACCTTTGTCCTGCAGTGGGACGATTGTAGCTGATAATTACAATAATGTACGTGCGTAAAGCGTTGAATATAATTCATTTCAAAGAAATGATTACTGTTTAATCGAAAACTAGTATGTTATGGCTTTTTCTATAGCTAACGTCATGTGTTTACATTACGCTAAGTGATAAGTGACAAACATTAGCTGTCATCTTTCTTATTATTTTAATTACGCAATTCTTTTTACACCATTTGACATGTCAGTCTTGGCAGTCTTTTGACCGGTGTTTTTGTATAAGTATAACATACCTATTGTATAAAATATCACTGCGAACCGGGGGTTTCCACTGGCGTATAAACTTGTTACGATACAAGGTTTCTCTCTATCTCTCTCCCTTAAAAACTGTGATGACAATATGTTTCGTGTGAATATTTCCGGCAGTATAAACCCAGGGAACAAACAGTTACTCTTGACCAACAATGAAGAACAAATAACAAATAGACGACATATACGAATAAAAATTAGAAAAAAAAATGGGAGGCTAACCTATATGAGCCCCAGTTAGCTGCGAGAAATTTGTCAGTTTTATTTTTCCCTGCCCTTTTCTTGCTATGTGTGGGTCGGCAAAACATGTTTTCAACTTCCACAATCCACTTCGATCTATCATCCGCCATTTCTGTCGTCACTCCCTTCTTCATGTCACCTTTCACGCAATTCATCCATCTTTTCTTAGGTCTACGATCGATACCACAGTCCACATTCATATCTAAAACTCTCTTTGTCACATTCCATTCTTTCCTTCCCTCAACATAACATGCCTATACCATGCTAACCTTTTGATCCTTAACTTTCTACTATCGCTGCTACTTTCAGGCTTCCCGCTTCCTGGTTCTCCTAATGTGAGTACATTTCGTATCTTTTAATCTTATTCTATCCATTCGTGTTATTCCACTTCAGAAATCTGTGATTTTGACAAATCCAAAACCAGAGACGACAGGGTGACAGTGACAATATGTCATTGTCAATAAACTAGGCCATTTACATATAATTGATTTTGTTTTACCAATCAGCTTGGCCAATATATTATCGAATCGGTGCCTATAAAAACCTATATCTGTTATATTTGTGATTTAGTGTTAGGTTCATAATGTTGACGCTGTTTTTATAATATATGTGGTAAACATTGTGTTAAAAACATTTCTGATGAACATGGATGACGTTACGGTATGTATTTGATTGTTATTATAAACTGCAAAAAATACGTTTTCGTGCACTGTAATTGAAACATTTATTTTATTACTTTAAATTCCTACGGAAGTAAATAAAACTTAAGTTTGATTTCTTCACTTCATTTCGATAATCTTGACAGTTGATGAATTAAAGGCTGCTTTCCAATAAGCGTTCACAACACCAAAAATGCTACTTTAGCCGTTCAACTTGACGACTATGATCGTTGTGGTCGCGGCGTAAAACGTTACTAAAGACATCATTTTCGCTCGCACCAATCTCAATATGTGGGTCTGCGAGTGGTGACAAATTTTGCGCGATTTTTAAAATTTGAAGTAATAAAGTTTAGTTTATGGAACGTTATTGTAGCGTACAAAAAAACAACAAATATCGTACTATCACCGATGAATAATTTTTATTTTATTTAAACTTAAATGAATTAAGCATGCCACTAAATTTAAATATATATTTTTGTATAAATCATGTTAACCAGTAATTATTAAAGTTTATTGTTCACACTTACAAACTTTAACGTAACGTCTTTAAGCTCTTGCTTTATTTTTTCTTACTTGCTCGTATTATTTACATCAACGCTCAAAACACAATAATCCCATCCACTTGTGTTCAAAATTGTTATGGTCAGAAACAAGTGACACGGGAAATACCATGGTTGTGAGTATGTCGTGAATGCTTAGTGGAACATAGCCAAAGACTCCCTGTAGTTCAATCTGTCACATTTGATAACTTGATACCAAACATTATGCTAAGTATGTAAATGACATATGTGCAGCTTTGTCATTACTATCAAGTAAAGGAACACTTAACTTCTTTTTTTTCTCTCATGCAGATCATAATTGTTATGATTGCTTACATAAAAGCTGTGTTTTCATCCTTATTAACAATAAATACAAACTATTATCAATAACACTTTCCAGGTACCCTTACACTTAGAGCCCATGCAGCAGAATGCAGTGAGTGACAGAAGACTGTGGATTGGCAATCTTGATCTCCGAGTTAATGAGTATGAATATTTATTTATTGTTGAGGAAAAAGTATATATTGAACAATTGATTACTAATATACGATAATTAAATCCTTCCTATGATTAACTCCTGTGGATAAAGCATTTGTCATAGTATAAGGGTACTGAAATCCATAATATCTGCTTATACTATGGGGTAGAGTGTGAGTGTACATTTTTTAATTTTTAAAAGTGGAAATATGCAAGTGACCCACCTGATGTTAAATTATCATGGCAAGCAGAAAGTAACTTGAATTTTAAGGATTGATAAAAAAATGGATGAATCAATTTGACACAGTTCTACAGAAATCATTTAAAAAATCCATTGTAAGCTAAAACACAGATTGTTGTTAAGTGTTTCAGTATTATGGCCACTCCAGTAACCTATACCCTTTTCACATTACCGGTATCAATTATTGAAAATGGTCCGTGTGTACGGAAACATCGAGAAGTTCGACATGCTGTTCCACCGGAGTGGGCCTCACACCGGCCAGCCGCGAGGCTTCGCATTTGTCACCTACAAGATGAGAAAGGATGCAATCACCGCCATGAACTCCCTCAATGGTCAAGTACTTGGCTACAAAAGAATATGCGTGAAGTTTGCCAAAACAACTTCTGTATGTAATTTAAAGTTTTAATTAATTTAGTTTAACTAAGGCTCGGAGCATCATGACATTAGCCAAATCAGGGGTAGTTAACTTATTTTTTTATTCTTTTCAAACAGATTGCACTCTAAACAATATGGCTATTGTGTTTGTATTTCTTAACCATAATTGATACTTAAATTTTCAAAAACAATTAAAAAACAAATTTAGTAATAAGATATCTATTATACAATATTTAGTAACTATTAATTTATTTCATAGACAAAGAAACTACTAGCTCCTTTAAAGTAGGTTTAAAATAATTAAAATCTCCCAAAAAAAACCTGCATGTTCTAATGATATTTCAGGATGATTACGATAAACCGAAACCGGAATTGGGCATACCGGCTCTGGCCGGCGCTAAGCCTGAACTGAAACTAAGTAAGAAGACCGCCATCCAGTCGATCGAAGCTAAACTGAAAATGATGGAGAACATGAAAGCAGGTGACGATTTTGTGATCAACAAATTGGCAGCACACGAGGCACCCGTCATAGCTCAGTACCAGACAAGGCAACATCAACCACCAAACAAAACAATCAGCTCCTTTAAAAGGAAACATCCATATCATAAAAAAAGATAGCTGTAGTATATTTTTTCTTGAGGATATAAAAATCTCTTCATGGTATTATACAATATTAGATACGAGTTAAAGATTAAGCTTACAGTTTGAAATATCTTTAAATTATTTAGTCTAGGAAATAGACTAGAATAGGAAGTGTTCTTAATGTTACCACATGTGAAGTTTTTTCATGTTTAAATAAGATACCACAAAACAATTTTGTAGGCATTTTGAAAGTGAATTGTAGCATTATATTAACCATCTTTAACTAATCACGATAATTTCATAATAAATATTGATTTAATCAGGAAATTATGTAGATATTGTTTTAACTACTAAAATTGTCCTTTTATAACTCTGCACTCAAACTGCTTTTATTGCTACAAGAGCAATGACAAAGTTCTGGAGAGTGTATTTTTTACAACAGTTTCCAACAGAAGAAATTCTGTTGGAAACTGTTGTAAATGAGACACTTCTGGCAATAAAATGGGCGAAGATTAGGGTTGCCACCTTTACAAGTATTCAGTATTTGAGCTGGGCGTATGTTATATTTTACGAAACAGTAATTCAACATGCTTTTTGTGACTTGAATAAAAAACGAATTGATGGTGTATTTAAACCCCTGCATGTGTTTGGAATATTTATTTTACATATATTTAAAGTAGATGAAAAATATTATTGAATGAAAAATCGGATAAAAATTATATCATTAAAAATAAATAGGAGTAAAATACTTGCTACTTTATTATATGTAAATCTAGACTTCTTTGTATAGTTTTTGCTATGACAACAGAAATACGTTTTCTGTAACACAAAAAGATGGTAACCCTAGCTAGGACTTTGTTGGGCTCACATAAAAAGTTGTAATAACTTTGACTTTACTAACATTTCTTCTTTCACTTTAGATTTTACAAATAAAGTTATTGCCACGCCTTTTAATGTTACAAATTTTTAAAACCATGAGTGTTCATTAGATTCAAATTTTGCCTTTAATTAAAAAAATAGCAATAAATGTGATATAAGTTAAATGTATGTGGGTAGTTTATGGGCTCAAGCACAGTAAGAACGGAAGAAAACCGACAAGAACACAATAATGTAATAAATATATTATTGGACAGCAAGTCGGACAATAAATATACAGATATATATTATATATAATTTTAAATTGAAAGCATATGTAGTTGTAGTGGATAAGTTTTTGATTATCTAAAGTTGGCTCTTCTTCTTTATCAGTATAAATTAGCTTTATTATTGCAATTTCTTATGTATGGATGTATTATGTGAAAGATTATATGTGTATTTAGATATGATGGCTGATAGAAGGATATGGAAGGGCAGTGTGTGCATTGTGCCGACCCCAGACACATATCAAAAGGACAGTGAGATGATTATGGCAGATTATGTTAAAAAAAAATCAGCTCATTAACTTAATTTGATAGAACCCAACAAGGTGTCTCTGCCTTTGTCGTGTAAAAAAGATTTTTTTTGGAAATCAACAACATTCTTAAAATTATTTAGGACAGATGTACTTTATAAAGTTGATAAGGGCGACAGAGTTTAAGTCAAAAAATAATGAAGTTGTCCCTTTGAAATTAAAAGGTGACGTTCGTCGTCGTGTGCTTGAGCCCTAATTGATAAATCTTAACTTAATTTTTGAAATACAAATAAAATAATGACATAATATTATAAAGTGTTTTATTTTTTAACAAATTTCCTAAACATATAAAAAAGATAGTTACTTGTTCACATAAATAATACACTTCTAAGGTTTTCTAGTTAAAATAAAGCCAAAAAATCAGACCTGCAATTTTCGCAGTTTACATAAAAAAATAATTTGCTTTAAAATTTTATATCATGAAAGAAAATTTTATACAAAGATAGTATATCAGAAAGATAAAATATTGAAGTGATCCGATTCTCCCAATTATCTCTCTTATAGGGAATTTATATAATGTTTACATTTTGACTTGTCTGGCCAAACAATTCGTCCTATCACAAATACATTTCGCGTCGCTGTCGACAAAGTTCGTGCAATGCTATGTACTAGTATCCAAAGTAGAAAACTTTAGATAAACAATAAAAAAGTACTTTATTATTATCAAATAATTATTTGCCGCCATAAAATAGCGCAACTGCCTCTTCCATTTTTTCCGAAAAGAATGGAATTATCGCGACGAAGCGAGATTTTTATATGGCCAAGCACTTCGTCGTAGATCGCACACGGAGTTTTTATCCCGACAACGCAACACGAATCTTCCCGCGAATTGTCGGTAGCATATGAGAAATTATAATAAATAAAATTATAATATACACAGTTTATAATATCAAGTTTTCTAAAATTATAAATTCGTGTTATATGAACGATCGTTTAAAATACCATTTACGAAGCGTGGCTTTCCGTTCTACAACTGAAGATAAAATAAACAAAACAACCTCTTAAGTACAATCTTGTTGCAAGTTACAGCATGTTTAAGTAATCAGCAAAGCTATGTAGTAAGTTGATTTCATATTTCCATTTAATTGTTATGCATCCCAATAAACAACAATTTATTTCAATTGAACATCCCATATGTTGTCCATGTTAAGTTTGTATAGTTTTAATCCTGCTCCTTCTAAGGCATGTCTTTGAAGAAGACTCCAGAGGCAGGGCTCCAACATCCTTAATATTTCTGGATATGTTGCTGTCATCAAAATGAACAAATGCTAAAAGAAAACCTCTGCTTGGACGGAATTATGTCATTAGTGTAACTGAGTGACAATAAATACAAATGGTATCAAGTTGAAAAGAACCATGGAGCCCATCAATTAAAACAGATTTGTTATTAGATAATGTAGTAAGAAAATTTAATGTATATATTGTTTGCTAAATAATTGTGTGCAATCCATATACAGTGGTTATCAAATTTCAAATAAATAAAGGACAGCATTAAGCCTTTGCAGTGATGTAAATTTTTATATAAGTAGTCTTAATTCATATGTAACACTGGACATATTTGTATGTTTATATTTTATACGTACATGTATACTTTAAAAACATACAGCTTTCAAGGCCATAAATTAACAGGTAATAGCGCCTATTTAGCCTTTGATAATTTAAAATGAAACAGAATCATACGAATAATAGTAAGATAAAATCAGCATTTAAAATTGATACTAGCAATTATACAAAATGATGCTACCGTGATATATATACAATCTAAAAAGCAGATGGATTTTAACCCAAAATGAAGTACAATCTTTACATATGTTTGTACATAACAATATATTTTGTTTATAACTGATTGTACATTTTTTTCTTAAATCATATCAGGGATATTATGTAATAAAATAGAATTACATATTATAGAGTACTTTAGTTTCAATGTTAACTGTCACAATAAAATACAAGTAAGTTTACTACTATATCACTTTCCTTGTAACAACAGTCATATACATATAACTTTATGTATCACATTCCTACATCATCACACTCTCGCTTGTCTTGAAGCCCGGTAAAATATTATTTGATAGAGAACTTGCCAATTTTTGATTAGGACTTGCAACTAAATAATCATCATCTTCCGCAACCAATTTCTTCTTGATACTAGAATATTGTGTTTCGTCATCGCCATCTTTAGCCCAGTCTTTGTATTCTATGCATAATGGCCAAATTATTTGACCAGATCTGTAAAAGAAAAATACATAAGACTAGACACACTAATATATAGAAACATGACACATTGTAAAAAAGTAGAAAAGAAAAATGTACTATTTAAATGATTTGCAGCTCTTTCATATTTAGTGTACATCATACGCCCCCATTAATGTGTGCCTCCCCATGAGTCAAATATATGGTACAATATCCGATAGAAGGAATTAATACCCTCATGCAATCCAGCTCGACCCCCAGAATAACTTAGAAACTAGCTATCTAGACAATAACCTAGCATAACTAAGAAAAATAAACTTGACACCTAGAATCGCCAATGGCAGTTACGCAAAGGTTCAATCTAATCTTATTTCTATACCTATACATGTAATAAAAATGTAACTGATCGTTGTCTGCACATGGAAGATATTTGAGAAAAACTTTTATTGGCGTCCTTCACAAACGCAAGTAAACCCAAAACAATGATTATTAGAATTTTTGTCTATTTCTGTGCGTTTGTTACCGCTAATCTCAGAAACGGCTCAACCGATTTAGGTGCGGTTTTCACTTATCTATTGTGGTTAGCTTCACTTAACATTTAGTGTTAGTGTGTTTTATTAGTGTTTTATCTCAATCGGTTTATAAATAAAAAAGTTATATCAATTTAACTGTGCTACGGTCATATTGTTTCGACCCCACATACGCGGGAAAAGGGTAGGGAGATGCCAAGGTTAAGTAGGTAATATCATTTCGTTTAAGTAAAATTGCAGGGCGGGTGAACACGCGTGGCACTGCTTATATACAATATTACAGTGTGGCCCCAGATTTAGCTTGCAACTTTCACTGGCAACCCACTTGTGATTTTTATCAATCATCAAAATTAGGGTATAAATTCCTAATGCCAATCCCCAGACTAATAGGTCTCTTGCTACTGAAACAGTGACTAGACAGTTGACTAGATTATCAGTTCATCTTAAGAAAGGTATATTTACATACAAAAATGTTGCGATGCTTTATTAAAGTAAACGATTTTAATGAGTGATATATAACTTTAAGCTTTTTGGGAGCTCAAAAAGGCTAATCGTGGTAAGAATCTCGTTTCTTACCAACCTTAATGAGTGAGCTGTACTTTGAAGCATATTCTTTCTCGGAGTTTATAAGGGTACAGTCAGTTTTTATTGATTTTTCAAAACCAATTAACCATGTTTGTTGATTCAACAATTTCTAACATAAATCAAGTTCATTACGACGCTTATATATTAAAATTCTGTTTAACTTACTTTGGCAATGTATAGGGATCATACGGGAACCATTCATTGTAATACTTCTCAGTGTTATATTGTAGAGTGTGTCTCGTGTTCTTCTCTATGATGGCTTGGCAGTAGACGACTTGATGTGAGCGCGTCACTGATGAGAACGCTCGCGTCACTTGCGGCGGACACGTACGTAGCGGATTCAGGGAACAAGTGACGAGACGGGGCAAGTTCAACGACTCTACGAAGTTTAGACCTGAGAACATGAAAAGAATAGGAATAGAATAATTATATTATTGCTGTATTTAGTAGTATTTTGGCAATTCTTAATTAAATAGATTTTATGTAATAAATCTTTAGTTAATTGTTAATTTACTCAATCAAGTATATTCAAAAATATAATAAAGACAAGACCCACTAAAATTAAAAATGTATAACCTTTTCTTCTTTTTACCATTTAATCTTCAAATACCTTACAAATAGATTACAGAAGACTTTGTATACTCACTTTCTTTGCTAACAAATAGATGATGATTTTTAAATGCCACTAGATAGAAAATTGCATGGCATATAGAATGGAATGCGCCATGGACTTTGGTATTGTCATTCACTGCGGTTGACTCTTGCGTGGCGGTTATATACGAGTGGCACCACTCAGCCATGTTCTTCAGGTAGTGTATGAGTCTGCTGTTCGATATACGCACGCAGCGCGCTAGGAGGCCCGCCAAGTGACTGGTCGCTGTGCGTCTCGTAGCCAACGCTCCCGGACCGGACCCGTGCAGACCCGCCGCTATCATCCACAGATTGGAAAAGATACGATCCGCGCATTGTTGACTTATCGATATCGTGTAGAGGATAAGGAATTGTATGTGTCTGAAAAATTAAAGAGGTTTACTGAACCATTGCTTTATAACCGTGGGAATTGTTGGAGGCAGACCTATCTCAGATGTGTTGACCTGTACCTGTGTCGCCTTTTAAGCTTTTGGCCCCATTAGTCACTCGAGTCAAATGTGATGACTCAGGACCAAATCCCCTTTGAATCCCACATAAAGACATCTGTAACTCATTGGATAATACTGGACGTTCAGGCATAGTCGGATCACAAAACATCAAAATTAACAAAAACAAATAAAATTAAAATGTCTACACATGCAAAATAGTTTTAGGTTCGATTAAAACCTATTAAGAAATTGAAAAAAGTGGAAAAAATACATTTCCACTTTTTATTCGTGAATTTCTTAATAGACTGGTAAAACACTTACTTTATGCCATGTGTCGGTAATATGACTCTCTCAAAGACATTGCACATGATAATAAGAGCCGGCTCTCTCTCATCCTCCAACCACTTCAAAAC
>JWHW01043016.1:350954-372774 GCA_000931545.1 Papilio glaucus
AGCTGTATTGTTCAAACTTAGATCATAAATCACAATTCGGGCAAAGTTATCATCTTCAAGAGTTTCGCAGACAAAGGGATGTGACCTCAATATTTAGAGTAACATTCTCGCAACAATTCTAGAAATTTTAATAGTCGTTTAATGTTAATCACTAAGGCCGAAAGGGTTCGGATCTTCGCCTCCAAGTATAATCAAATTCAAATAACTTTTTTAAGGATATCTACTACCATAATGATCAATGAAATGACATTGGACTTGTCAACAAGTTGTCATCCTACTAATATTATAAATGTGAAAGTTTGAAAGTATGGATGGATAGATGTTTGTTACTCTTTCACGCAAAAACTACCGTATGGATTTTAATGAAACTTTACAATAATATAGCTTATACATCAGAATAACATATAGGCAATAATTTATAAAGATTATGTGTGAATTATGCTAAATATAACGATAAATGTCAAGTAAGAAGAAAAAAAATCCGCCACATGCGAGCTATTCTGGTGTACGCTGCAAACACCGTTAGAGTTACACGTGTATAATGTATAATGGAAACGTTTACCTTAAATAGTTCTACAAAAAATTTCGCGACAGCATATATCTATCTTTTATGTGTAAACTATATCGTACGTAAAAAATACGTGTAAAATAGTGAACCATCTATTAATTATAGGGCGGAATGCAGTTTGCCGTGCTAGCTAGTGCTAACATAAAGCATTTTATATACATACATTTTTGTATATTAGTGTAATTATTTTATTAAAATGATACAAAACAAACATATTGTACCTATGCCTCAAGTCACTTATTATCCCGTATATGAATAATTGAAACGTTTCTTATTGAGGTTTCGGGCTTATATGTATATATTTACCCGACTTAAAGTAAAACGTGTGTAAGAGGATGCCAGTATCTCAAACGCTTTGCGTGGGGATTCTAGGAAACCGTAAGCTCTAACAATATTTTATGTAAATCCTTTACATCTTGTGTATCTGTTATATCCCAGAAGAGAATGAGAAAAATTCATAATAAGATATGTTGCTTCAGATATTCAGTTAAGTTATAAGACTTACGTAAACCTTTTCTTAGTATAAACGAGATTTGTTTTTCACTCGCACATTTCCCAAAGATCTTTTAGTGGCTACGCCATATAACCTTACATTTTTTATTAAAATTAATGATTCAAACATCATTTTTATGCTTATCTTCTACGTTATGCGATTGACCAGATAACAATTGGCATCTACAACAAGGTAATGAGTTACAGACCTTTAATGGATAGAGGGAAATAAACAGAGAGAGGGAGATAAACAGAAAAAGTTCATTTCGTTTACATCTCCATTACCTTCGTAGACAAATCCTCTTTCCCTTTCTATCATTTTTATAAGATCATTAATGTAGGGTTTCCATGACATCAAACGTATCATAAAAATTCCAAAGTGAGAAGGAGAAACTCTGTGTATATTTCTCATTGAGGTTTCTTTCAAAACTGACAGTTAGACAGTGACAGTGAAAATGAAATTTGTAACAATGCAAGGAAAAACGCTGAAATTAAGGGACTATCCGTTGATTTCCGTTGCGTGGTCACCCTGCTTTCTTTTATTTGTGATCAAGATTACTAAGATTTAACGAATTAAATATTCGTTTAATCATAGTAATGGTTAAATTTGTGTTGTAACAACATTTAATTTTTTTCTTCAATTGGCACATTATTATTAGCTTTTTATCAGAATAACTGTCCGCCGCTATCATGCATCACAAAAATAAAACAATATCAGCGCCTCTAACGGTGGACAAAGTAACTATTTTATCATATGATCACTAATTTTTTAACATATTATGAAGTAGCCGTGCGTTTAGCTGTTCATATCGTTAAACGTTGATTAATCATTGATCTGGCCAGACCACATCATGAAGTGGCCAGCGCGTATTAGCCATTTCATGAAATGGCCGGCCACATGATGAAATGATAAATTTTACGATATGGCCACGACATATATATGTTATGTATATGCGAGTGTATCGCCATGCATTGAGAACCTGTAGGACTCAACAAAACATATATATCTAAATTTTGAAGGATATAAAACGAATAAGGTCACAGTAAAGTGCATTTTTGCAGTTTCTCTCCCTCTTAAGAATAAAGAATTCAGAAAGAATTGTTTAAGAGATTTTATAAAATTGGATTTATAAAACTTTATTATGGTTATAAAATTTACATTATCATATCACGTCGCGCGTTAGTTCCAAACTCAATTGTTTATTCTGTCCAATGAATAATATTCCAATAAATTGTTGACTCTCTTTGTTTAAGCGTTTATTTTTCTCTTTAACTCGTGCACAATAATTTAAGACCTGAGATCGATGACGACACAGTATTCGTACAGTGTACAAAAAGTTTATGTCGTGAGATAACTTATCGAGACTAATGAACACACATAACTTTGTCGTTCGCTGTACAAATGCATTGTAAGCAATCTATAATCGATCCTTAAACACGGGTACGTATGACTGCCTTTTATATTCTATAAATATATTCCAAAGTGTATTTCTAAGCTTTCATAAGTTTATACAAAGGATCGTCATAAAGTTTCGCACACACATTGTCAAGGGTACAGAAAGTGACCTTTTATCCTAAAAAAAAGAGAAATTGTAGTTTTATCCTGATTATGCAGAGCTGAGATCAAATCGTCGTATTTTCTATGGTCTCGGCAAGTGTTTCAGTAATCAACGCGAGCGAAGCCGTGGGAAAAACCTAGTATTTATACATGTATTTTTCTCACAAATCTGTGATCCTGTCCTAACAACACGCATACAATTAAACCGCAAACGAGACGGAATATTTGCAACAAACCAGTGGAAAATTTATCATTCGCCCACAACTCTGACATCTCTGCAGTGAATAACTTACTCCGCTACGCAGCCGTATTGTATTTGTTTTCTCCAAGGCGATAAAACACTTCTACTTTGTTGTCGGATTTACAGGAAATGCTTTTGTAATTGAACGCCTCTCAACGACGCGTTAAAATGTCTTTAAAATACAAGGAAGTTGAGTTTTAATTTAAGTAATTAACAAATTATAAAGTCGTAAAGTAAATAACAATAATTCTCTTTCTGTTTTTTGGGGATGGGAACCACCCCTCAATGGCAACCTGGTCAAAATGATAAAAGACGTGAGTTCGAAAATGTTATCATACCGGAGAGTATGGACTGGAGAAAGGGTTAATTTGAATAAATGGGTAATTAACACATTTATTAAGTAATTATTAAGGTTAGAGGTTAGCGTGGTAGCGTGGTATGTGTATCGGACATACTGTGCCGAACCCAGATAGATGGTCAAAGGGCAGGAAGTTAATGATGATTTTTAAATATTTAACAACCAGCCAGCCTTCAACTTGCCAGTTTCACTTTTTACGTTAGATTATGACCACCTACATCATCAAGGGAAGAATGAATAGGCTAATGCAAAACTAGAGCGTATGGTACTTCCATTACATCGCTCAACATCGGGAACTTAATAAATTGTCACAAACAATAAAAAAACAAAATGTTAAGTAGTGAACCACCCAATTTCTCAGTACAAACTTTCATCCCCTACTTTAGGGGATAGTTTTGAGAAATAATTTCTTAGTGCTGACCTTCAGAATAATAGAAATATATGTGCAACATTTTAAAGTCAAGTAGTTTGGGTTATGCGTTGATATCACAGTCAATCAGTTTCTTCTTTTATGTAGATAGATAACTGAATTTTTTTTAAAAACAACAACAAACGGCTCGGGTCGAGAGTGTCTGTGTCAGTGAGATGAAAAAAAATATATATACATGTTTTCAATTCCAAATTGGGATCTTCATTCAGCCGAACCAATTAATTTTGTATAACAATAAATTTACTGCTTCATCAAGAAGGGAAAATAAATTGGTAGAATTTAAATCGTCTCTGCAGACAATCTACTTGCTCATTACAAGGGCAAATGAAATGGAATTCATATCCAAATTGAAATTTTATTTATTTAGACTTCTGGGAAAACGTTGAAGAATTTTATATAACAGAGTATTTACCAGCTAAAAGGTTTCGCTTGAATGATTTTTTTTTATCTAAAAGGGTTGAATTGAATACCTAGTACAATTTTTAGGTTATTTAGACAAACGTATTTTTCCAAACCCCTCGAATGTTTATTTGTTTTTAATGTATAAATATTTCTTTTGTTGTTGTATAGCTTATATGAATATTAACCTGAAGGTCATCTCTTTCAATGGCCATCGCTTATAAGCCATTATTCAGCGTTCTGTTGTCTATTAATTCAACTCAACAGCTTTTCCTTTTGTATTTATAAGGTCAATTGGTTACCTGCTGAGAGTTCCAAGACATAGCCGCCTTTCGAGGAGTTTTCTTTTTCCACAATAAAATAATAAATAAAATATAAGATACAAAATATTTTATCAAAATAAATTGAAAAGAATACTGAACCAGAAAGAAAGTTCGCTTATTCAACAGTTTACAAAACTTCTTAGTTTCCGTCTCGCAACATACTATACTGCACACGACTGTCTCAATTCGATTAACACGGGGGAAACTTATAACAGAAGAAAACTCTATTCCAACTTTTGTATTGTAAATCGTAACAAAATCCCGTCTGTAAGCGCGTATGCTGTTATCGAAGATGTTATGAACGAAATTATTTAACCATTAACCAATTCTCTCGGGTTCATTAAGCACAAGACTCTCTCGAACATGTAATTTTTGGGAATAAAAAAGAAATCAAACGTAAACTTGAAAAAGTATTGGTATAATTTAGAGTAGATTATAAGAAATTGCTGCCTAGGTTTTCCACTATGTGGAAAATTAGAATTTTCAAGCCAAGTTTTGTTCTAATATTTTCGTGACAAGAAGAAGAAACACGAATTAAATGCTTGACGCAAAAAATAAATAATTTTCTGTAAGTTTTATTTGATAGACAGCAAAGAAAAAGAAATGGCTGCTAAATAAAAAAAAATAACTGTCAGATTGAATTTTTAAATCAAAATCTAAGCTCGCTGAGAAAAGTAAAAAAACAGCTCGACTCAAATTAGCGGCAGCGCTGTGTAATAAAACTTCAACGCCGGGGTGTGCCAGTGCCAATTTCTTGCTCTACTTGTGTAACCAATTAAAGAATGCGAAAAGCGAGCGGAAACTAGTTTTATTTAAATTAAAGCTTTTTAAAGCTAATTGCGTTGAGAATTCCGTATTGAAACAGTAACAGCATGCGATTAAACTTTTGGTATTGGCCTGCATTAGATCTTCAACAGCCATTAGTGGAACAAATAATAAGAACAGACCAATAATAGTAAGCATTGCTGTACTATTTGATGATCTCAAAGTTACAAGGCTTTAAGGTAAGGATTTATCTACTTATTACTCCCGTGAAGAGTTGGCGTTAGGCCGACGGCTGGCAGTAAAAACTGTAGCCAAAGCTTATACCGTACGGACAACGGCCAGACTGTGCCGACCCCAATTAAGTGGGAAAAGGGCAGAGAGGGCCGAGCAGCCGCTGTCTTGAATGAAAATTGCCTTACCTGTTATTAGCGGGTTTAAGTAGCGTTTTTTTATATTCAACAAATTAAATATATGCTAACTCGATGCTCGATTCTAATAATATACTCTAAAATATATAAGAGGGAATATAAGAGAAGTTATTGAATTTTTGACGATAGAATGATCGAATATACAAGAAACAAAGTTACTTGTAAATGTTCCCTTCTATATACATTTTAGTCTTTAAATAACTCGTGCGGAAGATTCCGAACCAAAAAGGGAACGATCGTCACGTACGTTGTAAACTTTATAACGTAAAATTGCAAAAACAGCTTAACGTAAAATAATTGAAGGCGAAAGGGAATATTGTGCGATGTTCCGATTCGATTAAAATTAAAATTAATTAAATAACAATAACAAAAAACTTTAACATAATATACCTAATAATCTTTTACGTTTTCGATTCAGTAGACGAAAAGATAGTAAACACTATCCGTCTTCCGAGTCGCCTTACGGGATTAAGGGATATACGCCATCGAAAGTTGTTTACGATAAAATTTCAATAGCGTGAACTCACCTACTAGTTGGCCCAAGTACATTTCAGCTTAAAATATATAGGTTTAAACACATTTATAACGCATACTATATCTTTGTTATTTTTTATGGTAGACGCTCGTAAACGAACAAGCGTGTCATCTGATGTTAAGTTAAATGCGCAACAAGCAAATGGATCGTAGAGGCGTTGCCTACCTTCAACGGACAGAGGAGGGGTTAGATAGAGAAATGGATTCCTTTTCCTATCGATCTCCAACCCTCCCTGTCCCTGTTCAACCCTCTTCCCTTTCCCATCTTATCCCTATCAGGAAAAGATCCATCTTTTCTTTCCTCCTCCAATCCTTTTCCAAAAGGGAGGAGGACTTAAATTGTGCCTCCGCCACCTCACTCATCAGACGAAACGCATACACATTCTTCTACCCCTGTCTTCTATGAGGTCGTGGTATTTCATCGGTCGAGCCGATTCGTGTCGATGTTGTTCGTGTCGAGCTCTACCGCGGTTAAAGTTTTATCATGGAATTAATACATTTTCATCAAACTGTTGGATCATTATGCCTTCTGTGAAATGTGAAAACTCACAAATAGTATTATATTGCTGTTCCTTACTTTCCACTTGAGAGATTACATCCTAAGCGCTTGAAAAGGCGTATCGGATGTGAGAATCAATTTAGAAATGTTCAATGAACCAAATAATCTACTTGTAACACGATATTGTTGTGTTTCAAATCTAAGTTGAAGTAGTTTTAGCGAACATTTATGTAACATATATTTGGGCATAAAATATACTTAATACTCGATTCCCGATAATGAATCTTGTTTTAACATGAAAGACATTTAGTATGTTTGGCCCTTGTAGGTTTACGTATAGAAATTGTGTAGTTTCATGTATTATAAAGTTGTGTATTGTTTTACAAATAACTCAAAGCAAAACAATATGAACTCTTTGTTTTAATATCTATCTATAATTAAAGAGCTAGTTACTAGTCGCAACCATATTTTTTACTTAAATATACTTTTTACTTAAATAGTGAGTAGTATTTTATACTGAGGTATAGCATTCCTTGTCAACTTAGCACTACGCAACACTTAACGAGCTTTGTTTAAAAGATTATGGTTATAAAATGTCCATTTACATTTCAAAGCGAATTCCTCACTCAGTTCTCCGACAATGCGAATTTTATTTTCGTACATTTTCTACTTTCTTGCACTACACAAAAAACTAATAAAAATAGAAAAACGTGTTTACGCAGCATTGATTTATAAACAAATTATGTATTTATTATATTATTTTATATTTTGTACAGGGATACAGAGTAAAAATAGCTATCCTTTTAGTTATACTTTTTCACGTTTGAACATTCTCCATTATGATATACCCCAAAATATAATCTACAAATATTTTCCCTCAGCTGGGAATTGAACCTAAGAGATTTGTCGTCTGTATCTTAACATTCTTGATACGTTCAAATTTGAGATGAAAGTGAAATAAACAAACCAGGAAACCAAAAGAGCCAGATACGGAAATCTGGGACCTCCTATCCACCTACAGAGTCGAGATGTTTTTTTTTAGTAATCAGCTAAAGGTATATTAAAAGTAAGCATTTGTCTACCGTAATATTTCTTGACCACAGTATATTAAGTTTAATAGAGGTCGCTACAGGGAGTGTCGTAAAGCGCCGCGCGACGGATTATGAATTGCCCATCAATATAATAGAGGTCGTTCTGGTCATTTCTGACATTTGTGTTAGGATATTTTTCTAAGCCAATTTAAATAATATCTCTAACGAGCGATTCACATATTATTAAAACTCCCGTGAGACATTATTAATTAACTTTTTATAACAAACGGCTTTACTCACGTTCGCGATTTGCCTTCGGTATTTTTGTACCGACAAGTTTCGGTCCTATCGGAGGTCCTTCTTCATTGTGAGTGGGATCGATTCGCGGTCGCGCCCCGCCACGCACTGCAGTGTTCCGGTCCGAAACTTATCGGTACAAAAATACCGAAGGAAAATCGCGAACGTGAGTAAAGCCGTTTGTTATAAAAAGTTGATTCACATATTGTTGTTAGAAAAACGATAAAGATAAAAAACGCCCAATTTACCAACCTTATTTTTACCCAGAACTACCCAAAACCAATGATATGTGGGAAGTCGTGTGGTTGGAGGGGTTTGATAGGATTTTAAAAATGAAAAATTTTGCACTAACTATTATTAAAATAATATTACGGATTGAATGACGAAGAGGCCAGAAATGGAAATCCATAATCTCTGCATACCCCTCTGGGTGAGGGATGCTCATTTATTTTTACTTACTAGTGACAAGACGAACTATGTTATATATCAAGGTGATGAATGACACGATGTTGATCGATTGACGAATATAAAAAGCATTTACCATTGGGATCTCGTAAACGTTTTTCATTTCTGCCTATTTTATACTATAGATATGTTAAAGTGTACCAAAGACAGTGACATCAACATTCACACGTCAAATGGTGTAAAAAGGATAGCGTAATTAAAATAATAAGAAAAAGGAGGACATCTAGTGTTTCTCACTTAAGCGTTAATGTAAACAAATGACGTAATCTCAAGAAAAAGCATCCCAATTGGGACGCTTTTAAGTACTTTTATTATTATATTATCATTGATTTCTTCTTTTAATTAAATAAATAATATTTTGAGTGAGTTGGCAAATATTGATTATTGATGCACTTTTTTGTCCAATTAAGTTTTAGGGTATTAAATACTCAATGGGGTTTTTATTTTTGAATACTTTTTAGTGTTGACTTTAAAGCGATGCCGGCTAGGATCAAGCCGTAAAGAGCTTTAAATCACCCGCTGTTGGCCACTGATAAAGGTAGCATTGCATTTATTTCACAATTTACTGTAATTTATTGTTCTTATGTGGCAGCCTATCGGGCTATATTTATTAAACATTTTGAAGTTGTTAATCGTATTTTTGAGTGTTCCTTTCTTAGAGTGTGACATCGTCAATATTATAACATATGTAATAATTTAATCCTTGCTTAAAATTTATATCATTAACATTTTTAACACTTAGCCACAACACAACCCCAGTTTATTCAAATTGTACGACAATTCACACAAGTATGATTTTATGTGAATTGTATGAAAGCGACCAAGCTAGCTGTGATTTGAGGCTTTACTACGCTTTCTCTAAATTGTGTACATGCGTAATAAAAATAAGTTCTTCTTCAGCATCTAACAAGCACGACCATGCGGGGTCACCTGAATTTAAGTGACCGCCTACCGATATCCGCAACAATCAGTTATGAATGCGTTCTGACCTTTTTATAACATGTTGAAAAACAATAAATAAATCAAAACACTTAGATTTGACAAATGTATCGTCACACCAACATAAATTACGTCCTAAAGTACTGGTAGTGATAATAAATTCTCGTCTCGCTGCTAACTTACAAGCTCTTTGCACGCCGTCGTTTGTCACGCTTTACGGGACGTTAGCGCTTTCGCAACATTCATCTGTCTATTACGTACGTATCGGCATATCTAAACAGATAGAACCTTCCATATCATTAACCTTGTAATCTTGTGCATTCGTCTTGTAAGCTTATGTCTAAGGACACAATTCTTATTAATCCAAACGAAGAGAAAAGGTATAAGTAATTGTTATAAAATTATTTAAACTTTCGTGAGAGATATTTTAACACACTAATTAAAACGGCTTTACTCACGCGTTCGGTGTATGTACCGACTAGTTTCGAACCCTTCGGGGGCTTTTCCTCAGGGTGAGTGGGGCTGACATAAGTTCGCGGTCGCGGCGCGCCTCGATTTAATTAATGTGTTAAGTAATTGTTAGTTTTAAAAAAATACATGACTCATTCATTCAAATGTAAATAATCATACAGTCTTATGATTATTTATTTTATTGTATGTCGTATGATATTAAAATGATTAACTTCCAATATATTATCTGTTTTGTACTGGCGGCATGTAACACCCTGGGGAAGAATACCAATCCAATGATACCTCACTCTTCAAAATCGGCGAGGCCGTTTATGCTACAGAAGGTCAAAATGGAACAACATATATACACATAATGGTACTTCTGGGTTAGACGGGTAAAAAACATGTTTCTAAATAGCGGAATGAACAAGAATATCTAAAACTTTACATAAATGTTTATTATTCTTCTATTTATCACAGAAAATTAATACCTCTGCTGTTTAAATTAACAGCATCTGTAAGGGACTTATAAGACCAAAACGGTTAGATTTGTTACATTCTGTAACGTAAACCAAATCATTGTCTCATGTTATCGCATACGAGCAGCATGTTTATTTTAATGTGTAATATAATTAATAACGATCATTCATTCTAAAAACTAAATCCAGTTATGATTTGCCTTTGTACCTTGCCTTGGAGGAGTATATCAATTGTTATTTTTGTCTACTCCGATTAATATATTACGTATGCGCACCTTTTCTAACCATCGAGACGTAGAATAAAACAGAAAAAAGTGCTAGCTCCCTTTTGTTTTTTAAATATTCTCGTAGTTTTTGCTCTCACGTACATCTAATTTCCGTTTCTGGGATGGATGCTCGTACTGACGGACTGTACTACGATTTCCTACGCAATACGAACTTTGGTACTATAAGTAATTGGAATATTCGAGTGTCGTCCGTTCGTGATGCAAAACATACCTACATTTAACATATTCCAAAGTTGTAAAGATAGAGTACGATACGACTAAATACTAGAACTTAATTAACCGTTAAGTAGTTAATAATAATAAATGACAACACATCCCCCGGAAATATTGGAAGCATTGTTTCTTATTAACATAAATAATGAGTGGGGCTTATATGTGTACTACTATGTTAAAACAAATTTGTGGGCATCGAGTCACCTACATGTGTCATTAAGCCGGCATTAATTAAAAACATTACTGTATTTCGATGTTTTAAATGTGATATTAGTGGTGGAAAACGTTCAATCTAAGTGTTAAGGGATGACAATCACAGGACCAAATGTTTCAGAATTTTGAGTAGTATTACATAACACAACATTTGCGGAATAGATTGCTATCATGGGATTCCGCTTAAAGGTCTTCCCACATTAAATAATTACCATAGAAATGTGATCATATCTCTTTTGGTAGAAAGTAAGTGGTAGTAAAACTCGTGCTCCACACGTCGTTCTCTATTATGATTAAATATTGCAAATTCAACTGTAAGTAACACAATATAAAGGATATATTTCTATGCTTTACTGTGAGTAGAGTCAAAGTCGAGTCGGCGTTGAGTTTGTCTAATGATCGTAGACCTTAATCCTCCTATCTTCTTGCCAGAAAGCAGGGTACCTTTTCAAAATTCCTTCCACGAAAAAGAGAGAGAAAGACAGACATTAAACGCAAACTCGCAACCACCTTAAATAGGTTTTCACTTATGTTCTCGGTCTTTTGTTGATAGACATTGACTTTTCAATAATTAAATAGTTTGTAGTAAAGTTTTAACCAGTCGCTTATACGAAACTCAATTATATTTTGCACGGCGGTTAGTTCTTCAAAAGTCCATTTGATTATACTTTGAAACTAATTTTCCTTAATTTGATCAAATTAGACTCATAACTACTTATAACAGTCTGACTCAAAGATATTGTTATCGAAAAATGAATGAAGTTTTAATATAACGTTGAATATTTACAAATACTTCTTTCGTTAAATCGGTTTTGGGATTACCTATTTTATTAAGACTACCTATTTTATTGATGAAAACATTGTAGTGAAATTCGCTATGGGCAAAATTTATACCCTGCCTTTAATCCTAAAGAATTTCATTATAATACTATAATGTTGACAGCTAACAGGAGGAATAGTATGGTCGTTACTGAATTTTCGATTATTATTCTCTTGACCTTGGAACCGATAGTCTCACGGTTATGATGTATGGATCATAATGCAAGTCAAACAACTTTTATTCAATTAAATTAATATCTTGTAAATGGGATCACATAATCGGTATTTTGACGATTTTGTGATCGCATTTTTTTAAATCAAAAACAAGTAGTTTTTGAATTATTCTTAATAATGCATACCAAAAAGTCGGTTAAAAATATTGCAATTTTGCTTTCTTGGCTACGTAAGCTAAACTATAGGACTTAAATCGTTTATAATACGTCTTTAAATACGACAAATAAAAGTTCGCGATGACATACATCTATGTCTTAATTATCGAGACAATTTAAGATAGATTATAATTGCCTTGTGATAGTTCAAATAATTCTGACCAATAGTTTGGAAGATATCAAAAGATTATAAAGAAGCGCAACTGAAAAATGCAATAACACGTAACAAAAAAAAGGACAACACTTGAAGTTGAAGTTTCCCTCCGTTGCAGTTCCTCCGTGGAAGTTTCTCTTCTGTGTCCCAGAACACATTTCTGTTTACTATTAATTGCGTAATAGTTTCATAAATAACTTTAATATTTACAATAAATAATATAGTAAACTAAATGTAAATTTTTATTTCTTCGATTTATTATAATTAAAAATCGATTTTCAATAGTCTATGGTTGTTCGTTATGCCTGGCCATTCACTTCAACACGAGAGAGCAATGCCTATCAATCAAGTACGAGCAATCTGTAGTACAAAAAAACGTTATTTTTTTCCAACACATAGCAAGAGAGTTTATACGTGGTTCTTTGACTTTTAAAACGAACCCTATCATTAATCTAATACCGGCTGCCAACTATTTACTATGGAACATACAATATGTTACGCTCCGAGTTACGATAAATTACAACCCGCTATTATCCCCTCGTCTATACGATTTGTACACTATGTTGATACACATTATGTTGCGAAATATATGCTTATGAATGAATCCCAGTAAGAGTTGTACCAAACAGTATCGTTTTTCTATACATTTCCAATTATCTATACATATAATAAAAATGTAACTGATCGCTGTCTGTACATGGAAGATATTTGAGAAAAACTATTATTGGGGCCTTCATAAACACAATAAAACCCGAGACAATTATTAGAATTTTTTGTCTGTCTGTGCGTTTGTCCCTTCATCATGTATTTCATCATCTTTTACTTCATCATCATCATCTTCTACTTCATCATTTTCATATTATACTTTATCATCTTCTACTTAATTTATTTCATCACCTTCTACTTCATCATCATCATCTTTTAATTCACCATCTTCATCTTCTACTTCTTCGTCAACTTCTTCATCATAGTTAACTTCATTTACTTCATCATCTTCTACTTCATTTATTTCATCACCTTCTACTTCATCATCATCTTTAACTTCATTTATTTCATCACCTTCTACTTCATCATCTACTTCATTATCATTTACTTTTTCATCTTCTACTTCACAATCTTTTACTTCATCATCTTCTACTTCATCGTTTTTACTTAATTATTTCGTTTAAGTAAAATTTTTGGGTGAAACCACGGGGCACAGCTTAATAAAATTGTTCTCATGCATAAGTGCTATTTTAGTAGTAGCTGCAACTTTGGGACGGAACATTCGCCTCTCCACGCCGCCTCTTACGGCATCGCGATAAGGGCCGAGGCGCCGATAGATTGTGTGATTTCCGAAAAGAAGCAACGACCTCTGAGTTCTCTCGGATCACTTCCGGTAAACCTTATTTATTTCGCTAGATAGCGCTACATACCAGGAAAACGAGATCCGTTACACGAATGTGCCGACTCGACCGCTGGAATACCATGACCTCACAGAAGGCAGAAGTGAAGTAGAAGTATGCTTTTACGTTTCGTCTGATGAGTGAAATGCCGGTGGCTCAATTTCAGTCCTCTTCCCCTTCTCATTCTTTCCTAAGAAAGGGGATTGGAATTCCCCTCTCCGTGAATGAATAAGAAAAGGCAATATCCTTTTTCCTGTTGATCTTCTCCTCTGTCCATTAAAGGTAGGCAACGCAGTAGGGCAGCAGTCACTTAACATCAAATAAACCGCTTGTTCCTTTGCCTTCATCTTCCATAAAAAAAGAAACTGAATTTAAAGGTATATAGGTAGTATACAATTATTTGCAGTATGGAAAAGCAAGGCGAGGTGGGGTAGCTTACTTGCGAAATCTGGTTTAATATTTCGAAAATTAATGTTGAATATACAAATCAAATCGAAGGACTTCAAACGTCGTATTTCACTTTGTTATTGTGAACTCGAAGGGTTTCTTGAATTACAAAGCGTGAATCAATTGATTTCTTTTTGTTCGCTCTAATAAGAAGTCTAAAGATAGACTTTTTATTATGTTCCGAACGATTTATCCAGAAGATACGGATGTACGTTACATTATACCTTGGAATTGTCATTAGGCACGTACAATCGGTTATGTACATTTAAGTGGCTTACCGCATGACACCACATGCAAGATTTTGCGTCCTTTGCGTTATCTCACTCGTTAGACAAAATCTAGAAGAATAAAAAAACGGGTGACTGTGCCGGTGTTAACTAGTTTTTAGCCATGCACTACGTCTGATCTGTAACAAATGACATTTATAGTTTATACATTTGTGTGTTAATTGAACAACTTTACTATAATATTTTTGTTATTCCAATGTTGTTCCATTTGTTTTAAATTATAAATAAATAATAATATTCCTTTTACATTTAGAGGCAGAATAATAAAGCAACCTTGTTTAAGTGGGACGTGAAAAATCGGTCAAGCGAAAAGAAAGATATGATTATTGGAGACATCACAGAATTCCGAGTACATTAGGCCTTCTCACGCGGAAACTTAACGCTTTTCTCTTTTCTTTTAAGGATATCCTTGTTTGTTAATTTTGAAACAAAATCCGAGTGATGTTGAATACAAAAGAAAAATAAATTGATATAGTTTCTACACGAATGCACTGCCATATTTTTTATGTCTTAAAAATATAGATATCTTAGATCAGTTGTAGTTAAAGTTTTTAACTCTAGCCTCTTGCTTGCTTGCCTGCCTGCTGCTTGCCAACTTTTAGAATCTTCAAGGAGTACATTTTACATACTTTCCCAGCTATATCTTAAGGCAGATGTAAGCAGAAGACTAATGAGTGATACTTAGCAAACAAGTGCCACTAGCCCAATGGTTAAGGGTACGAAACATGGTCGTGGGATCAAAATTTCCTAATAATCGGTAGAGTAGGTAGTTTACGCGTGAAAGCATAACAAACAAACAAACTCAATTTCGCAGTTAGGAAGTTAGGATACTAATATGGTAAATTGTATCAAACAAGTTATTAGATAATACAGTTTTTAGTAGCAGATGTTGGGAGTAATTTCATAAAGAAGCGAAATGAGAACATTCGTTTCATTTATGACCTCGACGTGAAAGTTCGGGAATATAAAAATGGATTTTCGCTTATTGCAAAATAACTTTTTTTAATATCCTGGCAAACCAATCATTGTACCCGTTTGTATGAATTTGTTTCACGAAGTTTTTTGTTGTAATCTACGAGTATAGATGTTTATAGATTTTTTTCTTCAAATTCGGAGTTTTGCACTTCCAGTTATATTAAAAAACTAAAGTAATAAATGGCTTCTTAGTTAAGAGTCTAATGACAACATGAACTTAAAAATACTCGCTAAAATTGGTATGCGTTTCGTTAGGCATCCTCCTCTCATCTGGTCAATTTTTTTTAAAGGAACTATAATAAGTCTTAAGGAAATCGACAAAAGAGATACCTAACTGTATTTAAATTGTTTCACAACAATAGAACTTTGGTTTTTATTGTTACCTGCCAGTAATTAAAAATATAGCGGAAGTAGTACAATATATTGGCCATAAAATATGAAACATGTAAACTGTGAAATCAAATTATACGGATATTAACTTCCAGGCTCTACTCACAGGAGGTAGGCTTAGCAGACACACATTTATTTCCAATAGCATGATGCGATTTCAATTTCAATGACATTAGAAATGTGTCAAAGTAACCTCTAGGCCATACCTGACCAACATACGGCCCGCCAGTCTGGTGCGGCCCGCGTAATGAATGTATGGGATCTTCGAACAATTTTTCCATTATTGAAATGAATTCCTGATAATTTTTTCTTTAATATTCATTCATTGTGTACATCCTTAACACGCCGCAATAGTTATTATGTTAATTTGTTGTACTGATTTATTTTAAAATATCCTACATTTCGAAATGAAATTTCAAAAAGTATTATGGTTCACTTTTTCGATTATTTTATTCGACTAGTGAAAATATTTATTTCCAATACAGCTTCGGAGCAAAAATAGTTGACCATGCCTGCTCTAAGCTATCGTGACTTCGTAAACGTTTCACTTTAATAATATTAAAAGCATTCACGCCGTATTGCAAACTCATTGTGTTATCAATGAAGCTTTGTAACGTTCTAACAAAGTGAGCATCCAATAATGACGCTTCGGGTTTAACTAATGACCTTTCTCTTTAGAAAATATTTACAAGTTTACCCTTGGGAATTCCATTGAGTACGGTGCTATGATAGATGGTCAATACTAAAACGGCTACATATATTATATTAAACACATTATCAGAAAGCAAACTCTTTGCAAAACCTACTTCAAAAAAAGGAGGAGGTACCCAATTAAAGCTAATTTGTATTTATATAGCTTGTATTTTTTATTTTATGGAATTGGCATTTATGAATCGAGTTTGAAAATTATTTTCGCAAATAGTTTTTGCTTCCAGCTTTAAATTATTTTTATTTTTTTATGCATGTGGCGCTTAGGCACTCATGCTTTCCCCCCAAATCGTGTGCACTCCCAGAGTTTTTACTTTTTACCTTGCTAAAATCGACCCTCAGGAGGGTCAAACTAAATAACAATACTCATTGCTGGCTTAACTTCTAAAAACATTATCAAATGGATGGATTTCGAATTTCAGTCGGCTTACTTCAAGCAACAAAATCTACTGAAATAAAGAACATCGGTGTCTAATTCTGTTGCATAAAAATATTTAGGTTCTTTTTTTAAATTCATATTGATTTCAAAAACTGGAATTGAAGGCAGACAGGCAATTGAACATTAAGATTTCAGAGAATCCAGTCGGTATGAATTGTTTAGCCGGTGCGCACCGGTTGCAGCCGGTATTTGCGGCCCTGTCCCCTGCACTGGGCATGTAGAATACTCAAGTATTTTGAATTTCCGATTTATTGAAACCCTATATTGTTAGATTCCATGAACAGAAATGTACATATTTTATAAATTGCGTAACAAATCATGTTTTATCAATCAAGTCCTCAGAAAATAAAATGTATCATTTATTTCTTTTGTATGCCATTATTCTTTTTTTTAACTATTTCATATTTATGCAATATTATTTATTGTTATTATTATGCAAAACCATATTGTTTATTAATGTCAACGTTCCTTACAAAAAACAAAAAAAAATTACAAATATGATTTAATCTCGATATTTTTCTTTACCTCATAATTAAATAAATTTCTATATTGTCTGCATACACTTTCTATTCGGGTTTGCAGTTATTCTTGCTCATACTGCTAACACGAGTGATAAATCTACTATACGAAGTAATTTATTGACTTGTGACGTAATAGTAAGGATTTTGTGTTTTCAGTATGTTAACGTTATTAGTCGGCAACAGCGACGAGCAACAACCAATCTAGTTTGTATGGATTTATGTTAACGAATGCAGAAACTGGCCGTTAGAGTCATGCTTATTGAACAATCCTGCCGTTTCCAGTTTACACTCGTACACGCCAACAAGTTTACTCATTAAAAATTATCAAATTTTGACTGAAAATGTGTAATTGACTCTTGTAACAATAAATGTGAATTTTTCTCAGCAAAAATGTATTTGTCTCTGGTTGCAAGGCAACTATGGACAACCATCATCAAGAAATACGGGTTGCTTTGCATTGCTCATTATTATTAAGCTGAAGAAAGTGAAATGGAATTTATATTAATTACAAGATTGAAAATATGAGAATTTTCAATATGTTTTTTCAATATTGTAAATTATTATTTACAATATTGAAAAACACAAGAATGAAAAGAAAACTAAAAAATCGGATTATAGACAGTAATCTTACTTCTTTTTTTTATTAAAAAATAAATTAATTTAACGTCAAATCCATTGCCTCGGTTAAGGAAATTATAAAACGACTATTCGACATGCTAACGTCTTGTTTCATTGCAAGATATGATTGTTGTAAATAAACGCCATTGACCATAATGGCGGCCATTACACTTTTTATACTTTCATCGGAAATGTTGTAATTTTGTGTAAGTCGTGAGATAAAGTGAAGTGAAAATGTTTAATATGGATAGCTAATGTTATAAGGTCATGTGAGAAAAAGTTTCTTTTCGAAAAAAAAATGGAATCTAAGAATTTTAACGTAAAAACCTTTCTTTAAAAAATCACATCTTGCTGTGAAACAGCATATAACAGCAGGTATAGCTATTTTCCCGTAGTCTCAGCTCCTAGTTCAAGAACATTTTATTACAGATAAAAAACTGAAAGGTAAATATTATTCCAAACATTTATCTTATAAAATCTCTACAGATTAAATATTTTTTTCATCCAAATAAATCAGAGCGTTGATTTCCAAGCTACGTCGACAGTCATTAATTTTGAAGGAAAGAAAATATGACTAATATATCTTCGTTACAGAACAAGGCATCAATTAATCAGGGATCATTTTTATTAGGACTGTAACAACCTAGTCATTATTCATATTTTTCTATAATAGAAACAAACGAGCATGTGACTTACCTGATGTTAGGTCGCCTACACTTCCCCTGAACACCCGTGGCGTCTCGCCCTGTCGTAGCGGTGGCACAAAAAAAACCTAGGGTCTTGGTGTAGGCCAGATATGACGGCTTTAGATGGACAATTGAGTCCACTTGATCTATGTGGGTTTCCGCTATCCATTGTCCGTGTAATCAAGGTGGTGTCGCCGAAGGAGAGGAGAGGTATTGCGATGCGACACTATCATTTGCGACCAAGCGGGACCGCACCAATGCGACGGTGCTTGGGTTAGGGGAAAGGGAAGACGGTTTTCCCTCATATCGCTAACCCTTGAAACCGTTTTAAGGTTGGTGACGCTGAGAATTTTTTCTAGTTTTGTTTCAATTATTCTATATAATTTAAAAAATCCACTTTACACTTTAATTTAATTTTTATTCATAGAATGTTTAATAATTGAGCTGGTTACTGGGCGATTTAGTATTATTTATTACTCAACTTTCTCAATTACGTCAACCATTAATAAAAAGTTATTAGATAACGGTGAAACTTTTAATCAAACAGTTCCTTATCTCGCCTACTTAATGGAATATTTATTTAAATTAAGTCCATTGGTACAAGATCAAATTAATAAATAGCAGTTTAAAGCAATCAGTACTAAGAGTGTTCATTTGAAAATACAACTGTCGTTAAAAAATAAACGGGATGCCCCTATTATTTTTCAGCAATGATATTATAATATAAAAAGTAGCAGATATGCCATTAGCGATCAAAAAGTAACAGACTCGAAAAGCGTCCTAATGAGTACGCTTTTTCTGTAGCTCACGTGTTTACATTTACGCTTAAGTGACAAACACTAGCTGTCATCTTTTTTCTTATTATTTTGATCACGCTATCCTTTTCACACCATTTGGCACGTGTGAATGTTGCTGTCACTGGTGTCACTGTCTTTGGGTGACTTTTGACAAGTGATCTTGTATGAGTATCTTTTGTATAAAATATGTTTATTGTATTTCCGTCATATATTTCTATATTAATTAATCTAAATAGACTTTTCGATTTTAAGGACCCCAAAAGAGATTTATGTTAAAATAACTTGGTTTATTATTAGCATTCTAATAATCCAGTGTTGATACAACTTGTGAATGTAAAACATAATCTGTATACCGGAGCTATCTATCCCAAGTCCATTATTTAATTAATTAAATTTATTCTTATTAATATCTTTTCGTAAAGAAAAACTACCTATTACCTAATTTTAAATCACAAAAAAAGTTTTACTAATATTTTGTAGTCAAGTGATGTACGCACATACCTGTGCATTGAATAATTAGCTTAATGTGACTTATACTTGTTTGCCTCCGGTGTATATAGTAGTATATAGTAACTCAAATAGTAAAGACGTATTCTCAGGTTCGAAGCCTGTCAGTTTTGTAGTAATATCACGTTCGTCGTGCGTAAATCAGCCATTTTCCCTTTAACTTGAGACCTTAATTTGTTAAGAAATAAACGGGTTCGTAAAATGGCCTTCTCTTGTTTTGCCATGATTTAGTATTGGGCATTCTAGTTGTAGTGAAATAAAATTAATCTTTTTAATACGTTATCGTATAGGAACTAAAGATATTATAAAATACAATTTGGAATTATAATTTTCACGAGGAGGGTTAGCGTCAGGCAGGCGGCCGGCTGGAAAAACTATAGCCAAGACCTGTACAGTATGGACTACAATTATACTTTGCTGACACCACATGAGTGGAAAAAGGACAGGAGATGATAATGATAAATTTGGAATGATCATTTGTTCTTTGGAAGTTAACGTCACATAGACATTTCATGTTTATAAAAAACTTATTAGATTAAGAGATGAGATGCGCCCTCAGTGGAAATTATCTTACTAACTATTCGAAATAATATTATTACGTTCCTTTACACGATAAATTCGGAGAAATAATTCTACAAAAATAATTCAAATGCAGTAGAAAATTTATTTATTTTTATTATTGTAAAAGTATTTTATATAAATATAAGCGAGCAGATTATGGATGCCACATGGCGTTCGATATTCCAATTTTAAACGCTATAAATTGTCTTATTCTTAGGATCGATGATTCGATGATACAATAATGGAAGATTAGAATATTATTTTGATAAGTAAAACATATAAGTAGTTTTTTTTCAAGTAATTTCAAATAAACTTTAGAAACAACTTCGCTTCAAATAACTCGTGAACTCAAAACAATTTCTCATAAAACATTTGCTTTCGCCGAGTCTTGAATTATAATTGTTCCGTCTGTTTTCGCGAATTCAAAGAAATTTATGAAATAAAACAAAAGTCTCGAATAGCAAGAGTAAAAGTAGTGTTAAATTTCTATGTAGCAACATAAAACTTGTTGCTATGAAAATCTTTGCATTTATGAACCTTTGAATTATAAATGTAAGAAAACACCGATGCTCATATATTTTAGATCGCCTTTTATTCTTGAGTTTTAATCATATTGACAATTCGATGTACCAAAGAGGTTTTCATTAAGATGGTTTTGTCACTATGGGTTCTTTTCTCGAAGTGTTTCCTTATATTTTCGAGACGTTATTGGATCCACATGAAGCTAGAAAGCTAAATTTCTAGGATAATATCTAGAAATTATATATTCTATCGATATAAATTTACTGGCTTCAGATTTATTGACTTTTGAAATACGTCGACATCATGACTGAACTACTTACTGATGATTATTAAAGCCTCTTTTATAATACTTCCTGGAGTCCAAGAAGATTGTTGAATTTCAGAAACCGAAAACTTTTCTCTTTCAATTCATTATAACATGTAGCCAAATAATTATGTATGTCTAACTATATTTTATCAAGTCAAGACTGTAATACATTTATCCGATTTCATACATAACCTTCAACCGCTTCAACTGAGTTACTCTCTTATCTTTTTACCCCAAAACCTTAACGTTCACCGTGCGAAGTGTTATGAGGATTTTCTTAAAGCACTTTTAAAAAAAAAGAATTATAATTTCAACACACTTTTATTATATATTAGACTT
>JWHW01043026.1:0-10751 GCA_000931545.1 Papilio glaucus
GCCTCGCGCAGCCGCCCGCGAAGTACCTGTATTACTATAGTCACGCTATAAACTATATTCAACCTATAAACATTTGCGAAAGATAAACTACTAACAAACTAAATTATTTTTAAAACAAGATAAACTGGCAAGAAAAAAAAAACAATTATATGTAAAGTCATATGTCAGGGTCACATCAAATCATACCATAAATCACTGCCTCCAAGAGACCAATGCAAATCTTTTTCTTTTTTCTCTTCATTCATAGTAAAAATCAAACAAGCCTTTGCATTGCCTACCTTTAATAGGCAGAGGAGGGGATATATTAAGAGGGAAGAGGATAAGCAGAAAATTGATATGTCCCTTTCTTATTCATTCCCTCCACCGTCAAGTCCTCTTCCCCTTCCCATCCTTTTCTTGTTAGCTTAGGATGGGAAGGGGAAGAGGGCTAAAATTAGGCCTCTGGCACCTCACTCAACAGATGAAAAGCAGAATACTTAACTTTACGTCTGTCTTCTGTGAAATTGTGATATTTCACCAGTCAAGCCAGAAAATTGTAACAGATGTAACTGTTGCAAGCTCTACCACTGTTGTTTTAGACTTCCATTATAATTAAATCTGTCTCAAAAATAGGCCATCTCAACTGGAATTACTATGAACTCACAGAAGACAGGCAGGAAGTTAAAATATTTCTGTGTTTCATCTGGTGTGTGCCAGAGGCCTAATTCTGTTCCTATTGTTCTTTCTATCCATTTCTAAAAAGGAAAGGATGGGAAAGTTTATTGATTTGCGAAGAAAGAAGATGTATAGAAAAAAGACAATACCCTTTTGTCTGTCTATTGCCTCCTCTGCCCAATGAAGGTAGCCAGAGCATCTGCAAATCATTAGCTTGTTACAGATGCCTATGGCATTGGTTAACTAATTCTAATATGGAAATGATGGGAAGGGGATGTGGATTTGACAAAGAAGGGATAAATAAGAAAGGAAATATAATTTTTCTGTCGTCCCATCCTCTGCCCATTAAAGGTAAGCATTGCATCCCCAACTTTAATTAGCTTGTTGCAGATTCCTATGAGTAAAGGTCACTTAATACCAGGTGACCCTCTTGCATGTTTGCCACTTTTTCTATAAATAAAAAATATGTTAACAAATATTTTTGGAAATCCGTATAATAATTTTGTTGTATCTAATTCTATGAGAAAATTGTACTTATTTATCCTATTATCAATTATTTTTATTAGCTTGAGTTTGAACTTCAAAAAATGTTCACAGGAAAGATTACATCATATTAGCAACATAATATATTGTAAATAATACATTTGTTTTTATAAAAAGATTTATACATAAAATAAACTACTGAATGTGTAATTAGAAAGCATTTAGATTGAGTTAGAGTATACGATAAAATACCATACAATCAAATATTTGCTGCGCTAAATTTTCTTTTCTTATATATAATTTTTTGTACCAATACCGTCCACTTCTCAAAATATAATTTTGACAATGAATTAAAAATCGTAAGATAAAATATACTCACCTTTGCATAAATTCTAAAGAATTATATCTAACTAAACAGCATTATTGTAATCGTCATTATAAAAATGTATTGAAAACTGGAATAATATAGGATGTTTCTGCATTAAATTGTGATTATGTACACATTTCCCCTTTTTTTATTGCTTGATGAATGATAGATTCCAGTTTATATATGTATTATCTATGATGATAGCAAAGAGCAAAGAGTGATAAAGAGTATATGACACTTATGTTCAACAGAGCAACATAGATGATATCGACTTTAACTTTAAGACTAAGTGCTATGATGGATAATTAAGGATCACATCTCAACGGTACTCTGGTACGGATAGTAAATAATGGATATATTTATATAGACCAATCTTACCTTAATAAGGCGAATGGTATTATGAAACTGCACTGCATATTTCATGAATTTATTCATCTTCTGTGTCTGTAATATTGTGTTCAAAAATAACATAAAATACACAATATTCTTCAACCTTATTGCATGTGTGTAAATGAAAGATAATCTCGCTTAATATTGATTTTATACATATGTATATTATCATATTAAGAAATGAGGTGGTTAAATTTACCATCATACTGTAACAGGCTTAGGAGTGGAAACTATTATTTGACTATTATAAATTATTTTTTCGTTGTCCGAGTATATTTAAGACGGGTATAAATAGTAGGTTAATAAAGAGAATTGATTTTTTTTATGTTTTTTTGCATTTACCGATTTTTAGTCTAAATATACCGACCTCAGTTGCTAGCCCTACCGATTTCGAATTTCCAGTTTCGAGGAAAGGAACACTGATCATGTCATTTCATTCGTATTTGTCAAGTGGAATGGCTAAAGAAGCATTTTAGTTGTTGTAACACTTTGCAGAGTTAGATTTCGTAGTAAAATTATACTATTTTTACCACAATTTCTCATTTTGTAGCATGTAGTATAGTAAAGTCATTATACTACGCAAAAGTACCATAATTTTGCCTTCGGGTCGATCAACTTGAATTTACCTTATATCAAAATCTCTGTCGTACAGCAACACCAAAAATGATGGAACGACAAAGGGAGATGATATAGATTTATATCCCTTGTTCCAAATGAAAGTCATCCTACATCTATCCTAAATATTGTCAACAACGGATAAAACGCACATTTTACGCTAACGGCAAAATATTTATGGAATACCCTCTTATACAAAATTTCCACTAAATATTTTCAATGCAATGGAACTTGACGTGATTAGAGCGTTTATTTGAAATGAAATGGGATATAAAAATATGTGGCACCCCCCTGCTCTTCTCCGCAATGGATGAAAAAGAGAAGCGTAGTATAATTTTGAACAAAGTGGTATAATTTTAATTATCATGTAAGAATGTTATATATGTTTTTTGAGTGCCTCAATCCAACCCTGTGTGATTGTGAACGCTTAGTTCACAGTATATAATAATAATATATATGGCTGAGTTTCCACGCAGCCTGAAAATAAATATTGTTTACTTCTTGCTTATAAATTACAAAGGTTAAAAGTTTAACATAGTTATTCTAGTACGAAATTATGGCTTACAGTATGAATTCATTGACAAAGTTTAAACGTAAGAAACTTAAAACTCGAAAGTGTCTAAATGAATTAAGAAAACGGCTATTTAGTGATTCAGTTAAAGAATTTTCAAAAAATAATAATCCTGAGTATACTAAGAATAACTCTGAGAAATATTTTAAGCCAAAACTTAATTCCATAACCACAAATCGTTTAACTTTAGGCTTTGTCCATAAGGCTGTGCAATCTGAAACAATAACAAGACATGCTCTATCAGTAATACGAAAGAAATCCGCTATATGCGAAAATATATTAGACAAAAAGAAAACGATTTTTGATAATCATAACTCTATTTTGCAAATTTCCCCTATTTCTGACAAAAGTAAACACTCATTTACAGAATGTGAAGAAGTGTTAACTATTGGTGACAGCAGCAAAGAATTTTTTTGTAAAGCTCACCGATCAAAAAGCCCATCACTTTTTAGTTCACTTAAATCAGATAAAACAAAGATTAGCTCTCTTGAAGGATCAGAGTCAGATTGGTTAGAAAACTTGCATGTAACATCATCATTGAAAAGTATAGACATAAGTCAAAAGATGTACGAAGACTTCATGGAATGCTTCTCAAAATATTTTACACAAAATAAATTTGAGTTAATAAAGGAGAAAATGATGAAAACATCCCAAGATTATCAACAAAATCTAGATTTGCAAGGCCATCAAAATGAAAATGAACACAACATTATAAGATGCTTACAGAATAGTTCTGGAAAGAACCATTCTGAAGAATTATCCTCCGATATATTGATTGAACAAAATCCAATAAGTTACATAAAACTGGGATATACTAGGCAACAAGCTGCACCTTGTGAAACTACCTCATCTGCTTCCAGGAGCAGAACAAACTCACCCCTACTTATTCTTGACACATCAAATGTGTCCTCCGTGTCACTCCATAACACTCCTGAATATATTTACTATCCACATAGACTGAATCATTGATGTTCACATTAATTAAACTATATTTTATTAGGGTCTGTAGGAAAATTAAAATAATTTGAATGGAAAGCAATAACTTTACTGAGTGTAACATCTATACTAGGCTAATATTCTCTAATTCTGATATCAGGTCCATATGTTTGAAAGCATTTGGTTTCTTATTAAATGTCTCCAGCAACTGCAGCTTGGCTATGTCCTTGCCACTGAAGTACATTTGAAACTGATTTGCCAAGCATTGTGCCTCCTGCCCATTTAATACATTCTGCAAAAAAATATTACATTACAATTATATATTGTTTGTAACCACCACTAAAATATATTTGAACCAGCATTGTGAGGGAAAAGTATATCTTGACATTAACATTATGTAGACAGTCTTGAATTGTCAGGTGGCTGCTGTCCATTGCAACACCCACACAGCAATTATTGCCTGACAATAAGGTCTAACAAGACAGAGACTTCCAGTGGAATATTAATGTGTAGGCCTTTAAGCTATCATTTAACAAAAGAAAGAAAAAATACCTTATCATATTCTCCTCTCATCAAAACTATTCCTTTGTTACTGAGTTCTGTGTAATGGATCATAGTCAAACATTCTGGAGCATTCTCTTTATGCACCTGCAAGTAATGTTTTGTTTAAGATTTGCAATTAATTGTTGTTTTTTTTTTTATTTGAATATAGTGAGTGGTAGAGCCCATAGCAGCAAGTGTTGTGCTCAGATGAGCCGAATTGATCGGTCACCACAACCTCACAGAAGACGAGATCAATGTAAAAGTCTTCTGCATTTCAATTAGTTGGATTCTTGATGGCATAGTGGACTGTAGTTTGTAGATATTTGCTGGCGATGCTAACACCTCTGACTAATGAGGTGCCAGAGGGCCAATTCTAGTCCTCTTACGCTTACCAACTTTGTCTAATAATGGAAAGGTAAAGAGCACATAACAAGGCAGGGTATGGACAGGAAAAGGAAATACCCTTTTCCTGACATCTCCTATACTGACCTTTACAGTATTCAATGCATCTGCACCTTATGTGTTTGTTGATGCCTATGGGTAGTGGTCACTGAACATCAGGTGAATCGCCTGTTTGTTTGCCACCAAATTCCATTAAAAAAATAGAGTGCTAACCTGAAAGGCGAGAAGTGGTGTAAAGTGTACAGTATGACTATGGCACTGGCACATCATGAACTCATAGCCCTCGGAGCGAGGCAGAGGAAATAAAAATGTAGGGTACTCTTTCATCTTTTCATGCACTAAGGTATACACATCCAAAGGAATGGTTGCTGATATAACTTCTTTGTTCTTATGATATTCTTCCCAAATATTTTGAATATCTGAAGCATCTTTTTCGCTAACAAGATCTAATTTAAAAATAGCTTCTAGCTTTTTATCTTCTATTGTTAAATCCTTGCTTAATTTTTCCTTAGGATTTAATACTGAAGAAAATTGTCTGAAAATTAAGAAAATAATATGTTAATAAAGTGCCATGCACTAACTTCAGTAAAATTAAAAATAAAACATTGTAAAAATCATTAGTGTGTAATTTTTATTGAAAGGCAATTTTTATTGTAATATTTTAGTTTTAGATTTAAAAAAACCCTCATGAATAACCTATATGCATAAATACAAAAACTTATTTTACACCATGTTTAATGTCTTGTCCTTTGTGATGTCATGGAACTTGTGACCGTCATGGCATTTAACATACAACATCTTAATGAAACATAAAAGGCATGTTAAAGATTTTGAATGATAAGTAAATGCAGAAAATAAAATGAATGGGGCTATAGGTACAGTAGTGAGGAGTCAGCATGTGTATGAAGGCTCGTCTTGCAATACACAATGCTGTACTAGACCCCACTTTAATGTATGAATGTGAGCTGGGTTTGGCAGGAAAAGCATGTTAGTAGAGTAAATGCCGTGAGATGTGATCTTTAAGAAGTATATTAGGCTTGACTGGGTTAGGTTAGGTTAGGGAAAAGTGTGGCTTATAAGTGATTGTTGTAACTAGAATTGAGAAAGTATGCTTTGGTGGTTTGGGCATGTTGAATGGATGAACGAAAAGAAAATAATGAAAGAAAGTAATCTTGTAAAAGTGAGTGGCAGTGTTGGTTTGGGATGCCTTAGGAGAACTTACATTGATCAGATTAGTGGCTTACTAAAACGAGCGATATAAGGAGCACCCATAACTGACGAGCATGTATGCATAGATGTATAATTGTAAAAGATGCTAGAGAGGGAGGTGTGATCGCACCAAATGGAAATCCATGATCTCTGTCTAACCCTCTGGGTTACGGGCATGAGCGCATATTAATCAAACAAGATGAGCACAAACAATACCTGGTGTCAATTGCGCCAAATTTCTTTTTGTTCTCTTGGTGTTTGGTCTTCTGCTGATCCTCTAGCCTTTCTAAGAACTCTTGGGGAGAAGTTTTTTGCAAAGCGGCTATGCGATCGGCGTACTTTTCATAATAAGGATTCTTCTGCAATTGCTCCACAGCTTTCTCTAGTTTAGTTGATGATGTCATTATATTTCGAGAACTAAATTTATTTAGCAACTTGTAACATTTCGATAGATACCTAACGTTAATGCCCATAACAATATAGTTACTAACGATAAGCTTAGTATTACTGTATTATGTTAATCGGCTATCTATTACCTAATCTAATCAAATCCAAAGAGCATAAATAATGATCAAATCATATGATATGACATTGTGTAAAAATTATAAAACGGAATAACAATAATGAAATCTGCAATTATAGTATCTATGTTACCTAACAACAAAGAATATTTAAGATACAAACCTAATCTAAAGATTATTTGTCTCAGGTTCTGGTCTGTCTCTAGTTGGGAAAACAGGGCAAAAGTCTCGCGGTCAGACCATCTTTTAAAAAATTGAAATGACTGACTTTGACAAGTTGTACGTCATTTTCATCATTCATGCTACAAAACAATCATATCCCTATTCATTTATCAATTTTTGCACAATTTCAATTGATATATAGGATGTTCAGTTAGTACCATTCTCATTCTACAATGGAGAACTTTTCCAAAGTAGAAAAGATTGGAGAAGGAACGTATGGAGTAGTATATAAAGCAAGAGATCGAAAAACCGGAAAAGAAATAGCCTTAAAGAAAATAAAACTTGAAAAGTAAGTTTTGGCGCCAAAATTGACATTTTTGCCGGTACCGGTACACGGTTAAATTTTCTTAGGCTTGGATTAATGTAAGCAATTTTAAATAATTAAAAATAGCAGTGTTGTATCTAACTAAATAAATTTCTAGATTGATTGATGATAATTTAGTAGTATATAAAGCTTGACTAAATTGAAGTATCACAACCTCAGTTTTTGTCGCTAAGTAGTACAATTTATTGCTACGTAGATCGTAAAATCAAGGCATTACTATGCTGATGTGCTCTTCAAGACATTTGCTTCAGGAATAAACAATAATTATACTCAATAGCCTCTGCAGCCTGTATGATTCTGTGCTTAACTTGCCAGTCCACGTCACAAGGCATCTTATGTTATTGTTTTGATATAAATCTTTTTTCATTGCTGTTGTAATTGAAGAATTCTAGCCTTCTTTTGATTTACTATCTGTTATTTTTGGCATGGTTAGTATTATTATATATTTCTAAAATATTCAAAAAATGATAAATAACTAACTGTATTTTGTTACACTTATGTCTATCCACTAGCTGTTTTATTAATCTAATTTGCAAATATAAAATTTTGTTTAAATATGATGAAAATGTAAGTCCATATGCACTTAGGCCTTATGAGAAGATTGAATCTACAAGATGAATGTAGATAAGACGAAAGTAATGGTGTTTGAAAGAGTTCAAAGACAGTAATTGATATAAATGTTAACGGTAAAGAAGTGGAACAGGTGGAAGAGTTGCATCCACTTTTATGCCACACTTTTCCCTTATAATGTTGTGACTAGAATTGAGAAAGGTATGCTTCGGTGGTTCGGGTGGTTGAAAGGATGAATGAAGCGAGAATAATGAAAGAAATTTATGTAGCAAAAGTCAGTGGCAGAGTTGGTAGGGGATGCCCCAGCAAAACATATATCGATCAGATTAGGGGTTAACTAAAAAAGGGCGATATAAGGAGCACCCATAACCGACGAGCATGTATGCATAGATGTATGAATGTAGAAGAAACGAGAAGTGTGCCAGGATCGCGCCAAATGGCAATCCATGGTCTCTGTCTACCCCTCTGGGTTACGGGCGTGAGTGCATATTTATTTATGAATCTACAAAAGCATAATACAATATAAGCAATGTTGCTCTGTTAACTATAACTTTAAAGTGACTTGTACAATACAAGCCTCAGTTTATTACATACAATATCTACATGCAAACTCCAGTTAAAACTATCTATAACTTATATAAACTGACAGGTATATGATGTATGTTTATTGTGAAGGCAGTCGTATGAATGTCCTACAATATCAAGTGATCTATTAGGTTTCTTCATGTAGGATGAGTGAATGAGCATACATCTTATCTTAGCAATGTTTAGGATTAAGGGATTATTGTGTGACCAATTCTCTACCGAACTCCGTAGCTTGTGGTTTCCTCGCTACCTTTAGTGCTTTCAATTTTGGTGTGTAACATCCTTCCTAGGTAAGCTCTAACAAACAACAACCTAACGTGGCCCGGTCAAAACACTTATTGACCGGGCCACACACCCCACACTCACACATGGTCTAAAGAAGCTGCTTGTGGTCAAGAGTATCAAATGCTTTTATAAAATCAATAAAAATACATATCTATATCACTGATACTGCCATAAATTTATTTAACACGCTCGCTGTACTTCACCCTTTTATAAATCCATGTCGTACATTCTTGATTACATGTTAACTTTCTAGGAACCTACTTATTTGGTTTACTATTACTGTCTTCACTATCTTATTTATAACAGATCAAAATTGCGATAAGCCAGTAGCTGGTATTTAGTATAATCCGAGTGATTACCCTGCTTGTATATATTCATCCCGCATTTATTCAATTTTCATGACACGGTCAATATCACCATCGTTTTGGATCAATATTGTTAAATACTTGGTTTGTCTATGCCCCCTCTGTCTCCCTCACACCAAAAGTTCACTAATGTTTTTTTTATAAGAGAAGGGGGCAAACGAGCATACTTCACGAATACTTATAGACATTCGAGTGCCATTCTAAAAGTTTGTAGGTTTACTAAAATTAGACTTATTTTAGAGTCAGTTAAATGTTGTATCATTGTATTACACTAGCTGTGCCCCGCGGTTTCACCCGCCCTGCAATTTTACTTAAACGAAATGATATTACCTACTTTATAGTAATCTATGTAATAGTACTCCAATTTATAGCATTTTTATTGAACAAATGTTTGACACGGTTCTTTAAATTGGTATAACTTTTTTTATTTATAAACCGATTGAGATAAAATAAACACTAAATGTTAAGTGAAGCTTACCACAATACATTAATGAAAACTGCGCCCAAATCGGTTCAGCTGTTTCTGAGAGATTAGCGTGCACAGACAGACAAAAATTCTAATAATCATTGTTTTGGGTTTTATTGCCATTATGAAGGCCCCCAATAATATCTTTTCTCAAATATCTTATGTACAGACAGCGATCAGTTACATTTTTATTATATGTACATAGATAAGGTGACAAGGTTGGCATGTGGTATGTCCGTGCAGACTGTAAAACAACAGGCATGTTCGCAGTGAGCCGGAGGGCGTGCCGTCGACGGCGCTGCGCGAGATCTCGGTGCTGCGCGATTTGAAGCACCCGTCCGTCGTGCGGCTGCTGGACGTGCTGCTAGTCGACGCCAAACTGTTCCTCGTCTTTGAATGTCTACACATGGATCTCAAACGCCTTATGGATCTTACGAATGGCGCTTTAGATTTAGATCTTGTTAAGGTAATTATATCTTTACTATTGATTAATTATTATTTTAAACAAGTTCTTAAATGTATTTTCAGGAAACAAGGTACAAACACAATTATAATCTGTGGGGCCGTTGTTGGCAGAGCTACCTGCGGCAGCTGTTGGAGGGCATCGCGTACTGCCACGGGCAGCGCGTGTTGCACCGCGACCTAAAACCGCAGAACCTGTTGGTGGACGCCGAGGGTCACATTAAGATCGCGGACTTCGGGTTAGCGCGTGCCTTCGGTATTCCGGTGCGCGCCTACACCCACGAGGTGGTCACGCTCTGGTACCGCGCCCCCGAGATCCTGCTGGGCGCCAAATTTTATTCTACGGCTGTCGACGTATGGAGCCTAGCTTGCATTTACGCCGAGATGGTAAGCGTTTTGTGTAAGTTATGTAGAATTATTTTCAGAGGTTGGGTTTGAACTGCTTAGTGTATGTTCGATACGCGGCAGCTACCACCCTTTAAACCTTAACCTTGTAAGAAATTGTTTCATTTTTATGTGCTATATTAGCCGATGAGGTTGAGAAAAAAAGAAAAAACCTAAGGAGCTTTTAATAAACATATGAAAATAGGGCTAGTTACAGTGAACGTATAAAAATCTTTTATTTGCGTTCACCGGCTAGTTATATGAAAAGTTATCTTAATCAATATTTAGGTATATTTAACAGTATTTAGTGTCCGAGCTTCGACCGGGATATAGTCACACACCACTTTCGATCATCCCCTACCGTACCGTAGTACAAAGCGAGAAGATCGCACACGC
>JWHW01043042.1:6715-27233 GCA_000931545.1 Papilio glaucus
GATAAAATCTTGCAAAGCAACTTTATAAAAATCAATGTTATGCTGCATGTTACATTACTACTTACATTTTACAATGCATTTGGATTAAAAATCAGAATTATTTGATCAGTTTTTGCGTGTACATTCAAATGTAAAATATACTTTTAGAGAAATAAAAAAGTATTTTAGTAAAAAAAAACACGTTCGTATTTCGTTATCGATTTTGATTTGTAGCAATAGAAGCGCAAGGTTCGTACGCAAAGGCCACAAGTCGTCGACGGTCCTGCGTTCGCTTGGCGGTCGCGCACAAAACGGTGAAAAGGTCATGTTAATGAATTAGTTGTGATCATATACATACGGAATATCCAGTGTTACGGTAAATCTTGTTCCTTTCCCTCCTTTACTATAAAACAAACTTATTAAATGGCTGGACACATTGCTTTACCTTTACCACATTGTTAGGTGCTAGTAGATTCTTTGCAGTGCAGCTTAGCCGATACTTGAGTTATTTTTTTGTAATATTTTGGTTTTATAAATGTATCTGGATAGTATATACATAGATCTCTTTATTCATTAATAGTCAAGCTTAGCAGTCTACTTATAAACTATTTTTACAGGCGTAAAATCGTGTCACGATACAAGCTTTCTCTCTATCCTTCTTTCTGAACAACTGAGATCACAATATGTTTTGTGTCAATGTTTTCTGCAGTGGAAACCCATGGTGACCTAGTTGGTGCATATATGATATTGATGAATATCATCTACACTAATAAAGCAGGAAAACTTTTGTTGAAACGGCACATAAACAACTTGAACAATCCTACTAATATTACAAATGCGAATGTTTGTAAGTATGGATGTACGGTTGTATGGATGTTTGTTATTCTTTCCCAAAAAATGGCTCAACGGGTCTGAATTAAATTTGGTACAGAGACAGATTACAGCCTGGCATAGCATATAGGCATATTGTTATGTAACTATTACACCGAAAAAATGCGTTCGATGATTTTTTTATTTTTTTGTCTACGTATATATACCAGCTACCGGGCGAAGTCGGGCGGATCACTAGTTTACAATAATAAGACAGTAATTTTAAATACACAAAAAATAGACACTACACAAAAAATCTACAATACAATAGAGGAGAGGTAAAATTAAAAAAGAAAATAATTTTTTTTTTTAATTTTATTTTTCATCCACATAATTGATAGGGGCAACTTGATTAGTGAATTGTTTATAGTGGACTTGTAGCTTAAAATAAAATAAATTAAATATATATTCATGTATGGTGAATTTATATATCCGCAATATATTTTTATTTCAACATTTAAAGCGCGACAAGATCGTGTTCAAAGTACGTGAAAAATGCAATCGAATATAGAGATTAACCTTAATCCAGTTTTACGGTATCCAGGAGATTACTGCGCTCTATCCCTGGGATATAAATACATATTTGCCAAGTTAGTAAGTTATTGTTTAGAAATATACGAGTACATGAACCTTGTGTTATATACATAAATGTACATAGATGATAACGTTAGGTTAGTGATGTGCTGGATATCTAGGGCATAAAAAGATCCTTTAGGTCAGATTTAGAATGTAGACATATTGATCATCTAAGAGAGAATCTATAAAAGTAACTCCAAAAAGACTGTTCTGTTTATAATGTTGTCTCCCTAGTATAAAACACATGGTCGTATACCCAAAGAATAGGTACTAGATACTAGGTACTAGGAACTAGTTATGGGTTTAAAACGCAACTTAGGCTAGGGACTATACTATTTTATATCGCAAGATGACGAAAGTAAACGTAACTTAGATCGAAGTTATTCTTTGCATAATCTTGGGTGGCCTCAACAAAATAGAAGTCCTGTTTCTCACGTTCCGTAAAGTTGTGTATCATACCGGTATGTTGGAAAAGTTTTCGCTGTTTAAAAGCAGCTCCTCGCATAAGACCTACTGACCTACTTCATCGATGTGAGCTGCACTCTGCACTCTGCACTCTTTCCAAAGAATATTGACCTGCTGATGTTGTCGCTTTCAAACAAAAAAACTGTTAACAATAACGATGTCAATAACTTTATCTACGATCATGGTCTTGTCTGTATAGTAATTTAAAAGTAAAAAAAAATACATGCTCCGCCGTTTTTTGCCTTATTTGGGCAAACTTGTATGGCAATGGCTATTGCTGTGAGCAGTATCGTCAAATCTCGTTAAAAAAAATTGTGCACTGAATTTTTGTGCGCAAAAAGCAAATTCATGTGCCCACACGTTGGTCTCGAATCAGCCGTTCGACCTACAGAGAAGTGACTAGGAATCAAATTACCTCTACAATTCACGATTTATCAAATTTCAACTGACTTCTAAAGTTTTGTTTTTTGTTCATCAGATGCTTCTTTAAGCGTCTCACGTTTAAAACGAAATAAATTTCTCCTTACTGCGACTCTGATACATGACAGTGAGAGGGCTTGTATTGACATTGAAATAGAGTAACCACTACAAAATTGCTTAGTGCTTAAAACCATTTCTCCTCGTGGAATGCTTATACATTGTATACAAGTGGAAATAGGTCTCTGATACATATACCTCAGCCGCATGGTCTACACAAGCTCCTCAAAATGTTGAATTACATCTGAACATGTCTGCCGACCGCGCGTGTCATCAGTGCAACTAGCAGCAAATGTCCAATTAAACCTTAATTTTCGCTCTACCATCTACTACTAATAGTGCACAGTGTAATTTTGTAATTTGGGCAATGGTACGTTTCTCTCATCGTATTGCTCCAATGCACGGTAAAGCGTTCTCGACGAATAAGCCCACTTTGTAGTCTCTCCATTAATTACATTTATTTTGCATAGAATAATATTTAGTTTGATAAAATGATTAAAGATTTTTGTTTTGAGTGTGCGAACGAGAGAATTAAAAGGTTTAACATTTGCTATATACTTTATTCGAATTATCGTACAAAATTGCTTCTAATGTATCATACAGTCCCACTTCGCAACATCATTTTTAAAGTTACACGCTTATACATATTAAAATTATGTAAAAGGAAACGGAGGTCGTTATCCAGACTATTTTATTTTTGATGTCGTCAACGTATTCTCCGCAATGAAAACAAGCTACGAGAAAACTTACATGACTAAAAACATGTAAAACGTATTAAATTTCTTGGTATGTAATTAAATAAGCTATCCTTTTATTTTTGGACGTGGTAATATCAACAGTTTCTTAATATGTATTTGTTATAGACAAATAGCTAACATGACTTGACACACTAATCTGTTTCGTTTCGAACAACTTCTACGATTTGATTGATGCTTAAAAAGTAACAGAAAAATAATTGCTCAGAATAGTGCGGGATATATTGACTGAACTTTCAAGATGAAATCATAATTCAAATTAAACAGAACTGGATTTGTTCTAATGCTTGCTCTGCCAGAAGAACCCTCCAAGAACTGTCTTTCGTATCGTTTGCAAATTTTATCGGTGAATCAATTCACTAGTAATTTTATAAAATGCATATGCATTGGATTATTTCAAATGAGATTTATCTCACAATCTTATATAAAATATGATACATGTGTGTAACTTTAAGAGGTAGAAATTCTTTTGACTTTCCTGTTTGTAACAAATTCATAAAACTCGGAATGATGCCACAGCATCCATCGTTTGTAAAAAGAATTTCACAAACGTTCAACTAGAATTTGGAATCCTTCTATCCCTATTGTTACATTCATTTCTATGGTTTAAACTGAAATACTTTCGACATAGTAACTGTTTTTAGTTTTACCAATTTGAATAACACAATTTTATTTTACAATACTTTTATACCTTATTTCTTATTTTCCTCATTGAACATTTTAGTAACTAGATTTTGCGTATAATAACTTTTATTTTTTTATATTACAGGTTAATGTCAAAACATTTTATCGATCGCCATGGTAATGTATGACGTGTCAATAACATTTGTACTGGCACATATTGTACTGGCTGGAAAAAGGATGGGAAGGGGTAGAGTATATAGATTTGGGCCTCCGGCACCTCACTCACCAGACGAAACGCAGAATAGTTCTACTTCTCGCCTGTCTTTTGTGAGGCCATGGTATTTCAACGGTCGAGCCGGCGCATTGGTGCAATAGATGTTGTTGTTGCGGGCTCCACCACTGTCGAACATACATATACTTATGTTACTTTAAATTAGTTTTCGCAACATAGATACTTTCGTTTGTATTGGTAAAAATTATTGGTGTATACTAAAATAAAAATTAAGTTTGTAGGGGAGGGGGTGTCTTGAGAAGAGTTGGCCTAGTAACAACACCAGGTTGACGACGGGTAGGTATTTATTGACGTATACCTAATTTGAATACATAAAATGTATGTATGTGGATAACCGTCACAGACCAGCAAGCGGTTATTTACCAAAGTTAGGCCGTCACTAACGCAAGCAGCCTAATTTGGAGTGATATGAGGAGTTATCTGAATTGTATATTAGTCACAAGGCAGCAAGCTAATATAAGACAGAATCGCTCGTAGGTACTAACTCCACTGTGGAATGTACATCCTAACTACTTAAGCAATGCGGTGAGAAACTCGTCACCGCGTCTTAAAATACGTGTGGCGCCATCTATATTATGCTGTAGTGATTGTTACAAGTTAAGATAAAAATATTTAAATGTTTAATCATAATAAATAAAAAATACAAAATGTATTTTATTATAAATTTAAGGTTCCTGCACGTTTTAATTTTGAAACAACTTTAGGATCTCGTATGGATTTTTTCCCCTCAAGTTTCTATAGCACCTTTTTCATATTATTATGTGTATCAAACTTTGTATTAAAGTGGAATTATTCAGACTGGACACCATTCAAGTTGAAGCAACGCAAAATAACATACGCACTCACAAATAATGTATCCTATTCGGGGACAGCCACAATACCTATCAAACGATTAGGATTGCATAACGATTGATAGGTATTGTTTTTTTTTTTATATAAGAGAAGGGGGCAAACGAGCGGCGGGAACACTGAGGTGATCAACGTCGCCCATGGACACCTGCAACACCAGAGGAACTGCAGATGCGTTGCCGGGCTTTAAGGAAATGATACGCTCGCTTCTTGAAGGACCCAAAAAAAAACCGTTGTGGCTGTGTGGTTCACCCACAGTTCAGGGGATCAATATCCACTGAATTGTGGGTGAACCTACTTCGTAGTCGTCGTCGTTTCAGCCAACAGTTGCCCACTGCTGGACGTAGGCGTCCCCCATTGATGATCGCCCCTCCACCATTAGACGGTCCAAGGTAACTCAAAGAACAATGGATGGAGCAATGTTTGGTATTATTGGAGTATCTTTGCGAGATCGTATCAGTAATGCTGTGAACCGCAGTAGAACCAAAAATATTTGCAAAATTCTATGAATGGGAACGATGTTCGTGGGGATCCTTCTTATTAAGTAGAATTCATAATTTGGATTCACATCTATAACCGTATCTGTTAATCTATCACCCCTTCCTCGGTGAATGTTGTGGGAAATATCCATTATATCCATTACCGGCAAGGAAACGTACATCGGAGCCGAAGTTACATCGGATATCTAAGATGAAAACGTCTCGCTTCCAATAATCGAATCTCCGGTTTCCTGCGCGATCTCTATAACGTAGTTGTGGTAAGATTTCCTTGAAGATCATGATCCTTTCCCAGTACCTAAACTAGTTATTCATGCATTATTAAAACCTGTAGCAATTACATATATTTTTAGCTTTTTTAAATACAATTGTACATTTTAGACCTTTTTCCTCCTTTGGCCTCCTAAACCGAGTTTGTTACGTTTCAAAAACATGTAACAGAGGGGAACTAATTTTTTTTAGCCGGACACCTGATGTTAAGTGACCGCTACCCATATAAAACATTATCAACAAGCAAATGAGTCGCAGATGCGTTGCATACATGGGGACAGAGGAGGTGATGCTGACAGGAAAAAGGCTGTTTCCTTTTCCAATCCCTTCCCCGTTCAATCCTATTCTATCCTATTATTATTATTAGGACAGGATGAGAAAGGGACGAGGACTAAACTAGGGCCTCTGGCATCTCCCTCATTAGACGATACACACAAGTTTACTTCTACTTCACGCCTGTCGTCTGTGAAGTCGTGGCATTTCACCGGTCGAGCCGGCCCATTCGCGCAAACATGTTGTTGCGAAGATCTACCACTGTTTATCGCTATGAATTGCGAAAAAATTACACAAAACACCGATAAAAGAACTGCTGTGATCCAAATGTTTGGTAAAGATCGTAAGGCGCGATCACATAATGTTATGATATTTAAATGTATGTATTAATATGTGTTTAGAATTATAACGTTACGTTTGATTATTAAAAATTCAGTAATATTCAGATTAAGCTAATGAATTTTTTTAGCAAACGACGAGATCGACAGAAATTCCATTGAGGTTATGCGTTGCGAATCACAAAACGCGTTCTAAATGGAATAATTTCCTCTTTGCGATATTGTTCTGTTATAATAAAATAATAGTTTGAACAGAATATGAATATAAGAAATTAATTAGTTAGATTTAGTAATTAAAATATGTATTATGTAATGGTACTAGAGAGCTACCAAAGTTTGCGAGAAACGCTCTTATGTACTTGGTATAATGATATTTCCTTCCTTATTACAATTAGTTACATACGAAGTAAGTCTGGGTACAGTTGCGGTTTCTTCTGAAGAAATCCAGACTTTAATATTATTTTGATATATATAAATAGATTGAAGTGAAAACTTCTTTAGCCACGTTAGACGATATTTGGCAGGGGAGAACTTATAAGTTCGCATGAACAACATGAGTCAACAACATGCATGTTTGAATTTGGAACAGTTTCGACGAATTTTTCTTTTGTTGTATTTAGTTTTGTATATTATTGTTAAGATACGAGTTTATGGTTTATACGGTTTAATTTTGTTGATTATTTATTTATTTATGAACTATTGTCACGCCTTACCACCTGTTTTCAGTTTTCACTTGTGTCGGCAATCCTTATGTTCCTTTTTATGATTTTTTTTAGTTATGTATGTATTTATATGGGAAGAAATCACTGTTCTTCATATGTAGTAATTTTCTGCATCAATAATTAATACAATTGGAAATTATATATATTCCAACAAAATAATACAATGTACTTCAAAGCATTATAATCAATAGCATTGTAACTTCAATACACAAATCAAACGATCAACATTTATTTCAAATAAATCAAGAGCAATAGAGAGAGATCATGTAATAAGCATCTAAATTAAACTTCTGAAGACAATAGAACTTGAATAAAACAAAGTTTGTCAGTGTTCGTATCCTCTCGAATCTTAATAACGGCCCCATTTACATGTAGATGTTCCAAATTCTCCTCCTGCTTCGAATTTGCATTGTTTTTAACACGCTTCTATTAACTTGTTCTGTTTATATGTATCTACGTATCATTGTGTACGTAGTGTTACAGATACTTACGATTTCATATTCACTGACTTGTAAATGTCCGATCGACTTGAAAGTTTGCACTCATATAAAGGACCGGTAACAATATATATTCCATTTTGTTTTAGTCGCTATAGGACTATTAGAATAATAAAATATAATTTCATTTTAAGATTGAGAATAACGCCACCTAGTAGTAGTAGAAGAAAGGAATTAACAATAGGCGCTTTGCGAATCGGAAACTTTGCGTGTTTTCTTAAACGAAATTTGAACGATTATTTATTTTATTGATTTAAATATATTGGAATGGCATCTCATTATTCGTCTGTAAGCAAATATGTTGGTAAGTTGTAAGGTGTTGGTAAGGTGTATTTTATTAAGTTTAAATTAATGTAATTGAAAAATACTATACTATTACTAAATTTAATTGTAGGGCCATATCTATGATGGATAATCCATAAACTATGAGGATCTAGACACAATTCATTAAGACGTAGTAGTCTTGTTTTCAGTTCTAGAAATATTTTTTTCTTTTATTTTTAAACATGAGTAACTCTGAAATGAAGAATAGATTTTAATATCAAAATATCACCGTAAATCTTTGTGGAAAGAATGTCGCAAATCGTTTTATGCGAATGTAGCGTCGACAATAAAAGGATGAAACACTCCGCACGCCAAGTAACCATCTCGTAAAAATTTTGAAAGATTTAAAGCACAAGTTAAATTTATAACTCTGGCGCTCAAATATTTAAATAATTATTACCGTTATAACTTTTGTATGTTTAGACTCTAGACCAGCTTTAAACAAATTAGCAGGTGAAACCGCGGGGCTGAGCTTGCTTAAAGATAAATGTAAAAATATATATAGATATATTAATCATTTTAGTAGGTTTATTTAAAACTTGTACCAATTTCATTCAATAGACTTTATCTTCACTGAATTATACTTTAAATTACATACATTCAAGTCAATTGCAGACCAGCAGAGTAACTTTTTATTAAGTAATCCTAAAAAAATCTAATCATACATTTTATTTTAGAGAAAAGAAAAGTGTATTTTAAACTGAATTTCATTAAAACAAGCGAAGGATGCATGGAACAATGCACCCTTGTAGTTAGCAGAAGCTACTTAATTAGCAAGGAAATACCGCACCAAGACTAAATTGCCTGGCATCGAAGTGAAAACTTAATTTCTAACTTCATGAGCTGTAAACTTGGTGAAGTAACCGCACACGTAATTAAATATAGTGAATTTTGAACGATTGTTGCAATAAGTCTCACAGTTATATCTATTTATAGACCCTAAATAAAGTATTACACATTTGTTATACTCAACTCGAATGGAATTTGCATTACTACAGAATTACAGTTTAGTATGTGTACAATTTAATAAAAAACCACTAGTTTTTTATGATAAAGGCCTCCTTGGAAAGGCAAGTCTTTTGAAATTTGTTTGGTATTACCACTAAAGGAAGTGTGGGGAATTAAATAATTACTTATAATTGTAGTTATGGAAGTAAAAAAGATTTTTTTATTATAATTAAAACCATTAATTTCCATGATATAATAATTTCTGAGTCGTCGGCTAAATAAACTATTCAAGAGACGTTGATAAACCGCAATTCTGGAGGTTTGCCAGAATATTACTGTGGATTTTTAAGTGCATGCTAAAACTGTTGGGTGAATCGTAGTCCGTACTAATTTGTTCATTTTGGCAGAAAGCATCGGAACTGCATATCATTTACGTCACAAATGCAGAATTATCTTCAAAATTAAGAGTGTTAGTAAGTTAAAAGTACCAAGAAAAAAATTACTTTATGGAATCCGAGAATATAAAAAACATAAAAAAATATCTCATCCATCAGACATCATGTATCAAACATCTTTAGAAAACATAACCAGCATACAGAGATTATTAAATTTAGCGAATCAAATATGAGAAGAACAAGCTCATGAGCGTAGGAGTGACCCCAAACAAGATTACTTTACATGTATCTTCTGAATGGTGTTGAACAATCAGCCTTCAACTGTGGGGGAGTTACGTTTTTACGTTTACGTTACGTTTTGATTTTATATGATTGAAAAGAAAAGTAGAGAAGTACTATGACTATCAGAAAGTGGCATGAAGTATATGAATACTTCTGTGTTTCGTACGATGAATGAAGTTACCGAAAGTCCTATTCTTCTTTCATCCCTTAATGTTGTCCCTCCCTTTCCTTTTGCTTCATATTTTAACTACTCTATCTTATACTTAGACTGGTAAAGATCTTAAGCCCATGTGTAAGAATCATCATAATCAATCATAAATTCTTGGGATTATTTCGTATTTTTTTAGCTAGTGGTTGTTTGTCATTTAAAGTCACCTAGTGTGCCAAATACTCGGTGAATGAAACAAACAAAAACTGATTCTTACACATGGGCTTTAAAAAGAGGTTTATCAAACTAAGTCTAATACGTCTTAATATGTTGATTTGATGACACCCCTTCTCCCATAAAAGATAAATATTTGGACATTCTTTCTGCATTATATGGCTTTTTAAGATATTTATATCTTCCAGCTTTTACACGCACATGTAGGGTAAGTTGAAAGCAAGTATACAAGGCAATCAATCAGGAAGGAGAGACTAGATGTCGAGCGCAATTAATCAAGCTTGTTGATGCAGGCAATCTCTGACAACATTATCGTTAATCTCTCATCGATTTTATTTTGTTATTTCTTTAAAAAATACTGAAATAGAACAGAACATAGTTAATACGAAATGTAATAAGAACAAATATTTATCTGTAATAACATTGTCCACTAAGGTTTTTACTTCGATGTTAGACAAATCGTCGTAGTATACTATATTGTATTATATATGTACATACATATGTGTTTGCAGATTTGGAGGACGATCGAAGTTTAATGGTACTGGATGATAGAAGACTGGGGTGATACTTTTTAGATTATATGTGTGTGAAGGTGATAATTTGAAGGACAAAAAAAATAAAATAAAAAATCAGTTGTGTAATGGAGTAGAAAATAATAGCAATTGATTTTGACGTATTAATCTAAAATGGTTAGACCTATGACTTACGTGAAAAATGTTTCAAGCTAGGGTATATTCAGTGAACGAATTAAATAGAAGAGTAACGTCAAACAAAATTATTTCTAATAAACGGCTCACGCCGTTTGTTTTCAGCTAGTTCGTTCTCTTTTACTATTGCGAAGTAATGATTGGCTCTGTTGTCAACGCTTGTCTTGATTTGATACGCAGCACATAGTAATAACGACATTATTGGTGCATGCATTAATCACGTGTGACAATAAATATTGAGCTGCAACAGTTGTCAAGGAAAACTCCGCTCGACGCCCTCACCTATCAGCTGTCATGAAATAACTAAAATCGCGCACGGTACAGTTAATAAGCCCAAGCCCCGCCCATCACGGTTCAGTTTTTGTTAGAATATCAGTTATCTGGTTTCCATAGTACAAGTTCTGCTTAGTTTGGGATCAGATGGCCGTGTGAGAATAATGTAAAAAAAAAGATGCCAACAAAAGTTCTTGTAGCTTAGGAAAGTCCTTAATAAGGCTTTATATTATTCATATTTTCTCCCCTCATCAAGTTCTTGTCATCATGTATTATGAATAGAACATTTAACTGTTAATATTTGTAGAAACCTTTGCAGTTTTATTTTTCACAACAATTTTTTGTTGTCAAACGGTTAAAAATACTCAAAGTAGTTCACATACTTATATATGTGTTATTTTGAACGGTAAGTTTTACGAAATTCAAGTTATTAATGTGTGAAATGTTCTATATTATATGTCTATTAGTCTAGACCTTCATAACACGGATCGTCATTTTATTTCAACGAAGAATATTGAAATCCACCCAGAAGAAGCCAAAAACACACAACACCTCGTAATTGTATAAATATTTTTAGTCGACATCAAAAAAATAATGTGAATAAAGCTTCAAAGTATGAAATGTATTAAATTATCGGTGATATTTTTATATAAATCTGCGTCATAAATTTTAAATGAATCTAAAAGACCAACAGAAATATTTGGAGCACAGAGTTTTCATTTGGCCGTAGTGCGGTCGTGTGACTGAGCCAACCACTAAATTTGTACAGTATTTCCGGTGTCCACGTCGTAAAATGTGTAAATACCTATTTAATGTTTTAATACAATTACGTTCATTAAATTTATTTAAGCTTTTTGTCTTCTTTCGTGTCTTTTACTCTAGTTAGAATGATAGAAAGAAATAATAATTATTTTTAGAACTAAAGTTTGAAAATTAAATTTGCTTAGTGATTTGATGACTATTAAGTATGAATTAAAAATATTAATAATTTGCATCCCTTAAAGTCACATAGGTGATCGCACTGGTGGAAGGTGGGAGTTCCGGAATCTCCAATGAAATAAAAATACATCATTATGTAATGTCGTGTTAAGTGATTTTAGTACTTTAAATTGAAGAGAAATTGCCTAAGAAAAATCTTTCTTGTCTGTTATAGATAAGAGCTCCTAAAGTAAGACCCAGTGACCTATTTAGACGACATAAGCTGCACTCTGCAGTCTTTGCAAAGATTATCGACCTGCCAATAATGTCGCTATCATACGAGAACCATTACCGCTTCTTCATATTATATAGCATTTTGAGATAAGGATAAAGAAAGTAGGTTAAATATGTCTTGCTAGGTTCGTAGATAGTTCCTTGCTATCCTAGACGGTCTAAACGCAATTAGCATAATGATTGGTATTATCTTCATAATGGAAATATCACCATTGTTGGAACTGAATATATCCATAAACATATTTCGATGTAGAATATCCCAGCTGGCTGAATATACTAACTCTGGTTAATAACTAACGCGATGATTGTGTGGCTTGCAACGGGCCGTTGTGTGGCTGCAATGATTATAATAAAGAGACACTTCGGTGCGTAGTGTCGTGAATGGTACAGTACGAAGAGGAGCACTGAAAATGAAACTATACGTAGCATATACAAAGAAAAAAAAAATTAAAAAAAGAAGTTTTGATCGAATATGTTCATAGTTATTACGCATCCTAAGAGCACTTGTAGACGTCCGTTTTTTTCACCGGAAAATGGACCGTCTATATAAAATGCTGTATTTAGTACATGTACACACATTCATTGCAAAACGATACACCACCGCAAGAAAAAAAAAACACGGTACGCTTATGCTTAATGCGAATGTAAGTTTGTTTGTAAAATGCTTACTTCTTAATGACTCAACTGATCATCATGAAAATTTGCGCACACGTTGTTAGGGTACAGAAAGTTACTAGGAAAATAAAACCTAATATAGGTTGCCATGGTAACGTTACCGGACAATAACATTTTTATGACATTTTAATACATGACATGACATACATTGCTACGGCAACCAATAACAACCTTACCTATAATTCTAAGTACGCCAAATCAAGTTACTAAACATTCCAGCCAGGAAGATACTATATTATTGCGTGCGAAGCCGCGGGTAACAGCTAGTAATATTATAACGCTATAAAATACTACGAACTATACCAAGATGAGTAAATGAAATCGTACACGATCGTAACACCTCCATTGAATCTAAATCTTATAGATAGTATATCCAAACATATGTGTTTAACACGGTGTCGCCCCTACCGGTTGAACTTGTAACATAAATTATCCTTATCTCTCGTCCCAAGAATCCATTAGAAGTTACCGTAAAACCACGCGTAAATTAAAACTTACTGATTTATTCATACATTGTATAGTATGGATATGGATGATGTATCGATCTCAATTTCGCAAATAGTTTTACGACATTTGAGTAATTATATGAACATCATTATTTATGTTGTATTTTATTGCAAATTTATTAAATGTAATTTATATCGCCTTTAGTCGATGTTTTTAATATTTATTATCAAATTGTAACTCGATTTATAAAATATTCCAGAATAATATAAACAGTAGATGGATAAAGAACAGTGGTTTTACTGTCGGTGACGATAAATGTTTCCGGTCTTTTGCTTGTGTAATGATAATAGCTGTTTTATTTTAATATTTTGTTTGTAAAGAGAAATATTTGAAAATTAAACTCTTTTTAGTACAAATAATCAAATACCTATTTCAGGATTTTTGAAAACTTATTCTCTACAGCTCTAAACTAGGGGATGAAAGTTTGTATGGAGTAAACGACAATTCGGGTGAAATCTAGTTATCAATACTTTAACACATATTTTATACATACTTTATACTCCCGTTTAGTTAATTCTAGTGCCAAGAGATGTCAATGTTACACACAATAATCGAATCTACGTCAACTGACTAAATCAAAATCATTTGTAGCTATTGTTGCTTCAAATTATTCAAATAAATCAATGAAATACAACATTACAGTATTCCGTTTGTTTTGAAAGAAACACCGTAACGCCTAACCGCAGCATCAAACATTCAGTTTGATATTACCACCGCTAATTTAAATACCTGCTAACATTGCCAGCAACCACAACGTGCTGTTGAATATTGAAACTAGCTTATTATCATTTCAGCTTCAAATGCTCCGGGCTATATTGTTTCTATCTCTAAACTTTGAATGTAAACTATCCTATGCTGTTAACAGTTTGTACGTTGTCGCAAAACGAAGCTTGATTTATTTTTGATTTTATTATCTTCTGTGTTATACCTTGAAGAAGAAGTAGAGAGTAAGAAGTCCTCTCAAGGTGGACCAATAACATAAATTACTATAAAGTGTACTCTTTTTTTTAATAATGATGAGAAATGAATAAAGAGGAGTGAGTAAAGTAATAACATCAGGCGAGCTGCCAGTGAGAAAATGGTGCATTTTGTTTAGAATCAAATCTGACATGGGTTATGGTAGCGAGTCATCGTAATCAGCATCATTATCTGAAGCTCTGCGACGGCAAGTGGTCTGTAGCTGGTCTTTTTTCAGCTGTTGACGCCGTTGATATTTTAAGGCCATGTACGATAGCAGCCATATTAACTTTGGCCTACCCCTGGTTCTGCAACCGTTTGACTGACTCTCCATCAAACGCTTAGGAACTATGCAGTCGTCAATGGTAGTGTGATAAAAGTGAATAAAAAGTGTGTAAAGGTACAAACATACTATAAATGTAGTTTAATTTAGAGGTATTGTTAAGGTTTCCATTGTTCTTATTATCTCTTGGTTAATTTATAAAAAGATAGAGAAAATATAAACATTGTCAAAGAAATTTTCATTACCGCATGGGAAGGATGCATGTAAGATACAGCCTTTTAGTAAGCAGGAGCTGCTTAATTAGCTAGGAAATACCGCACACGACTAAATTGCTTGGCATCGAAGTGAAACTTAATTTATAACTTCGTGAGAGACTGTGAACTTTGTTGAGTAGCAAGTGTGCGTTAACTACAATATACGGAAGGAAATAGTTATAAAACAAAAATATTGCATTTTATTATGTGTATAGCATTTTCAAAAATACAACCGGCGATTGTAAGACGCTGTAAATGTTTTTATAACATCAATTTTCCTACAATAAATATCAGGTTTTAATTTCAATTTTTTTTAAATATATATCAAACAACTTTATTAATAGGAATTGAAAAGCGACAATAAATAATACTCACACGTTTATTGTACGACTGTAAGGAAAATATGTATATAACTACTCATAAAAGAAGTAACTGACTGACTGACTTATATATCAAAGTCCATACTACTGGGCCCAGAGAACTGAATTTTCACACAGTGATTTCTGTTATTACGTAGCCAAGTACTAAGAAAGTATTTGTCAACATTCGCCCCTATGCCCCTTAAGGTCTAAAGTAGGGGGGAAAAATTTGTATTAAGTTAGCGGTGTCTGAAACCGCAGTCAACACCTAGTCTCTTATAGAAATTAAAAGTGAAGTTTATATTTCTATTTTACCCAAAAAAAATATTGCCGAGTTTTCGTCTGTCGCTAAACAAGAATATTGAAATAATTAAACGTATTTTTTTAAGATTTTCGAGTTTTCAAGTCATAAGTTATAACTTAATTCTCTCAGTAAAGTTATAATTGGTATTATACTGTCATAATTTAGTTTTGTTACAGCTTCCTGACAAAAGTTTGGGGTTTGATGAACTAATTTATCTAAATTCGGTAGAGCGATTTCCCCTGGGACCCAAATTGACATACTAAATATTTTGATGCTCGTGTTTATCGTCGATACTCGTATAAGTAGTTATAACTAACTAAAATAGTTTGTATACTTATATTTTCATGTTTGATACTGGCTACTTAAAATAACACAAGAATAGTATTGAGTAATGTAACATATACCAGGAGGATGACCGGTCCAGAAACAACGAACAAACAATATTTTCTATGAAATGTTCTTTCCTTCTAATATTTATATAGATCTTTCCCTGTTTGCCAATACTGACATTTTGACATTTAAGGCCTCATCAGCTCATTTTACTGAATTATTTATTTTTTAAGAATTTTATTATTTTCGACTGAAAAGTTGTCGTTTGTTAAAATTTACTACATTAACTTATTTAATAGAAAATTCCACAAGCCGTTAAAATGACGGGAAAAGAGAATTTGTGGCGAAATTCCCTCCAGCTGAGGTAAGCATTTATTTAGGATGAACTAGTAATAATAATATTTGAGCAGTCGTCAGAGTCGTTAAAATTAGTTTGTTAATGTTAATTGATTTTATTTTGTGCTTATGATGTAGCCACTGTAGAATATATACTACCGATAAATTTTGTTCGGAAAGTTTTATCCAAATTGATAGACATTAGATTTTTTTATTATGTAACAACTACATATAAAAACTATTATGTGAAACATAAAATCTATTTAGCGAGAAATAAATAAATATTTTCGTGTTTTATTATTAAGGAATATTGAATCAAGATTTTTAATATAAGTAGATGCGGGAGTAACAGCAATGTTGTCAGAGATTGCCTACGTCGGCGGGCTTGATTAATTGCGCTCGACATCTAGTCTCCCATTTCTGATTGATTACCTTGTAACCTTGCGACCGACCTACTCTATGTATATGAGCCACGTATTTAACAAGCTGTATATTGCCGAATAAATTTAACTATCTATCCTCACTAATGTTAAATACTAACGATTAATATGGATTAGTATAATAAACGTCATTGACCTCGTTTTTGTTCAAAATCAGTACAGCCTTAACAATAATTAAGAATAGTAGGAATAAAGAATATATATCGTATACATTACTCATACAAGATATTAAAGCATATAAATAAAAGTTGCGATAGAAATGACTATTCTTTATCTGTAAATTTCCCTAAACAAAAAATGATTGGTATAAGCCAGCTGGGATTGATATGTTCGACGAATATAACGTGACATCAATACGTAACGCTTTAGGCTATTTCAACTATTTTAGTTTTTCGATCTTGTTTCTTCGAGGCTACATAGTCTGTGTCGGTCTATGCCTAATTATTGGCCGATATAGTGATTTATATCCCTTAATTTACAAATATCCGCACCATCTTGATGGTTGGCATTCCATTACGGCTTGGTTTTCGCGAAATTTAGTCACCAGCGGTATTTCTAAACCAATATAACTTAAGGCCCCTCAACATATATTACAAATAACAAAGTATTAAAAATGTGTCAAGACTGTATGGGAGAAGGATTTTCTCAATTTCAACAAAAAAAGAAAACAAATTCTATAGCCGGAAATAGCTGGAACAAATAATTTGGAAATTTTGTAGATAACTATTGTTTATCAGAAAATACTCCACTCAACAACATACAGAAGCAGGGATTGATTTCGATCTAAAAATAAAATTAAAACATAACAATTATTTGCGATGATATAAAGCTACATAAATAAACATAGAAAATATTAAGAAAATACACACTTTTTCGTCCTTATTTTTTCTTCCGTAATTTGCGAATGTTATTCAGACAAACAGCGTTGTAAATCATTAATCATCCCTATAAAAAAAGGTCTCGTAGATTTCAATGAATTATATCCTTAAGCAGTCCTTATTTAAAAATATCCTATGACAACTTTGTCAAAGTAAAGCATTATCTATAGGGGACAATATTTTTGCGTTTCTTTTTGCTGATTTTTATATATTTTTTTGCATTTTGTTCAAATCACTAGACCAATTCATCCAACATCACATAATTCGATATACCATGGCGCGTGTTCCGTAGAACTGTCTGAAACAATTCCTGCTAAGTTTCGTCATCGCTCAACACGACATCCACACCAACTTAATGGTTGGCATTCCACGACAGCGCGGCCACTTCCTTTCAACTTCTTGCCTCGCCCAACCGCCTTCTGGAATGATCTGTGCGATATTTCCAAACCAATACGACTTAGTGTCCGTCAAGATGAGAGAGTGCACCGCGTCCTAAAGGTAGTCTATGCATCTGCGGTTCCTCTACTGCTACTTTAACGTCCGCCATGTTTATGATATTTATTTTATGATATTTCGAATCACAACTTAAACTTTTTTTATACGAAAAAGTGTTAAAGGTTTTTTTTTATAAAAAACTACATTAAAATTAAATTACTTCTTATAACACAAGTGTCTAGACGGCATTTGCATTTCTTAATTCTTTCAAACCACTAGATTAACTACATCTTTGTGAACATTTACAACAAGGACTGTATGATCGTGGTTAAAACTAGCCTTTTTGGATTATTCGAAACAATAGTCAATGTAAAACACGCTTGCAACACTGCACCCACTAGAGTATCGCTGACTAAAATTGTAATAATAATTCTGAATTGCTTTATCGAGTTGTGCTAACGCTATCAATAACAGGAAGTTATACAGAAAATATAGGACGGAACAATTGGAATGCTTCAAAACTTCTTTAAACACGTATGTAAAGACGTATTCCTATCCATACGTATCCCTAGAACTTACTCTAAAGAAGTCAAGTGGTAGCGGTTAAGCTACGCTGCGTGTTATTATAAAAGTAGTTTGACTTTGGAACTGTGGAAATAACATGACCATACCGAATATAAATTTTAGTGAATTCATTAACGTCAAGGGTGTCATTCTAAAGCAGTGGACCGCATTTTATAGAAGGCGTTAGAGCTAGCACTGGACTTACTACAGGACAATAATAATTAGAACTTAGAAGTATAAATAAATGTGTTACGTATTCTATGTAAAGAAAGAGGCACAACGTAAAACTACTTTCTAACTTCCTTATAAACGCTAACGGCTCGTTTACCTTAGTCACGCGCTTTAAATTTTATCAGCAGCAAATATACGACTGTGTCATACTGAATCAATTATGAATGAATCAGAAGATAATTTCGAAGTTCGTTATGCAAAAACATCATTTTATAACACTCGTACTGTTAACACAATCTAATGACAATGATGCTAGTCTAGATCAAATCTGGTATGAATTTTATCTTATCATGAATATTTCGCTGGTTACTAAAAACGCCACATACAATGTCTTGCACCAATCCCAAAGGCGGCGGTTACTGCTTAGAAATGTACATATGTATATGGGTAACTAACAAAAGTCGCTGAGTGCAGCATTGTTCAACAATGTGGGTTTGTTTACATTAATAATATTTTTAGATTACTTTTTTATTTCGAAAAGTAGCAATCATAATTGGGTAATATATTTTATAAAATCTTGTTGGTACACAAAAATATTATCCCTTAATGATTGAGTTTAGGTACATACACCTAGTTTATTTAATGATAAGATCGATTGCACTGTCCATCCTGTGATATAGTTTTATAAGTCATATTCTTCTAATATTGTAGAGGTCATCTCCTTATCTGTAATGGTAATAGGCATTAATTTGCTATCATTATTAATTCCGATCGGACTTGAACATGTTTTTGTTGTTTAAAATATTTTTAGGCTGTACTGATACAGTTAACGGTTCATGTGATATTATTTATGCAGCTTTAATGTAACTCCATTGTAGCAAACAGTGACGGTTACTTTACAGCGTTTTTAAATGCCCCAATCTTTCTATTATTATATTTATATTACTATTCAGCAGTGGTAGAGCCCTAAACAAAAATTCTGTTGCATGAATTGCCCGTCTGGACCGGTGAAATACCACGACCTCTCAGAACACAGGCGTGAATTCTGCGTTTCATTTAATGAGTGAGGGGCCGGACGCCTTATTCTTGTCCTCTTCACCTTCCCATCCTTTGCTAATAAAAAAGGATAAGAAGGAGAAGAGGACTTGACGGTGTAAGGGATGACTAGGAAAGGGAAATAACCATTTTCAGTGCATCAACTTCTCTGTCCATTAAAGATAGGTAACGCAGCTGCAACTCATTAGCTTGTTGCAGATGCCTATAGGTAGCAATCACTTAATATCGAGTGAAGCTCTTGCTCGTTTGCCACCTACAAAAAAAATATTTCTTGCAGCTTTAGTCAGTACAGGTTTCTTAAAGTTACATTTTAGTATTCTTATCAACTTTAAAAACATAAACATGTTATTTTATATACTTACTAGTCTAAAACAACCTAATCACTTATTTGTCTTACCTATAGTAAAATAACAAGCTTCCAGACCTGTGTTAGCCAAATATTACTCTGCGTCACAGAAATTATGTTAATACATTTAAATGTAATTGAAGGAAAAGTTACATTAAAAAGGACGTTTATATTTATTGTCTTATTCATAGCTAGAAACAAATATTCCAAATTCTATAACACTTGTAACGTATGAAGTTCTGTTAAATAGAGCGGACTTTGTAAAGTTAACTTGAGTGCAGCGCGGAGATCTGTGCGGGCTTTTGTTTAGTTCAGACTCCATCCTCTCACAAAGGATGCCCGCTTCAGTACATGTTTCCTTAAAAAGTATTGTCATTTTGAAAATGCTTTCAGCCGTGTTATTAAAGTGTTTTGCTATACGAGCCTTTTTAAAACATCTATATGGCATTACATACACCGAATTCATCTTAATTTTGTTTAATAAAGATAATTATAAATAGTTTTAACTATACTAATCATATTATTTTTACTTTATAATTTATGTTGCAAAAGTGAGTGGCAGTGTTGGTAGGGGGCGCCCCAGGAAAACTTATATCGATCAGATTAGCGGTTTACT
>JWHW01043042.1:30261-41065 GCA_000931545.1 Papilio glaucus
ACAGGAATAAGGATATTTCCTTTTTCCCGTCAACCCCCTCCCGTCCAATCCCCTTCCCGTTCCCATCCTATACTTATGAGGAAAGGGTGGCAAGGGGAAGGGGACTGACTGATTAGGCCTGAGGAACCTTACTCTTCAGACGAAACGCAGAGTGTTTCTACTTCACGCCTGTTTTCTGTGAGGTCGTGGTATTTCACCGGTTGCGCCGGCCCATTCTTGCAACAGATGTTGTTGTTGCGGGTTCTACCACTGTTAAACTCTGTAACTTTTTCGAAATTGCCACAATAAAGTTATCATTAGACTCACTCAACTCAACAAAATTTCAGTTAACTATGTCAGTAGTAAAGTCATCATACTAGTAATTGTACTTGTTACTTATACTATAATTGTAATAATGTTATTCTCCTATTGTTAACCCCATGATGCCCCATGATGATTGAACTGCTTCATACAAAGTATTGTAACCTAAACCAATACTTCCACAATTTTATGTTCAAACTTCTTGTTAGGAAGTTGAAAACTTATCTGCATTCAACTGCACTTAAGTTCGTTACTTAGCTCGCTAATACAGCGGTCGGAATAGAACGTAAAACCAGCTGCGACAACAAATGAACCAAGTTTAAATAATAAAAGTCAAAAGTGTGAATTGCAATGACGTCTCTGTGAAATATTCCCTTTTATTACAACCTTTCTTTTCTATCTACAGATTAATGATTTCTAGTGAGTGTTCAGTGTTCGAATTCAACCATGATTCATTTAGTTTTTTTTTTATATTTTTTGAACTTCTTAATGCGCGTTAGACGATATTTGGTAGGAGTAAATATTACAGATACGCGTGATGATCACCTGCAAGATGCAACACGCGTCACCAACATGCTTTCCGTGTGTTTCCATTGGCGTAAAATCGTGTCGCGATACAACGTTTCTCTCTAAGTATAAACTGAGATGACAATATATTTTATGCGTGTGATATAGTAGTCGACGTTATCGTTGTTGTTTTCACTTCTGACGTCAGTCCTCAATGGCTGCCAATGTTTTTTATGTGTACGACTGAAGTCCTAAGCCACTGGATCGGACTTATCTGTTTGTTTTACTGACTCCCGTGATAGCTTAGTTGGTCCCGGTAGGTGGCACTGCCTTAGAGTTCAAGAAGATTTTTCTATACTGGACCCGTTTATAGCAGACAAGCGAGCGTTAATAGTTATTCGCTCCGCTTTTTATCTATGTATATTCTAACTATTAAAAATTTCACATACCTTTGTGGAACATTCTTATAAATATTACCAAAGTTATAACTCCGTGTACTAATATACAGATTTGAAGTTATTAATAGTATAAGCGTATTTCTTTACATTACTACATATTTTACCCCAATGATGAGGCAGCAAGTCCCACTTCCTTTCCATCTCTTCTTTTTATGTCATTTCACATCTTCTCCCCTCCTTTTTCTTGCAAAAGGCTAGCAACCTACCCGTAATCCAGTTAATTGCCGATTTTCAGGGTTGTGGAGGTCCCGTAACATTAAGTTTGTTCGTTTACCGTTCCCTATACCATGTATTTCTCTGTTAATTCAAAAGAAATATTTTATTTATAGATGAAGCTCGTACAAGATAGCTCGTAAACGTTCAAAAGGCACAAAACTGTATCCCTTTGTTTTATTTCAAAAACTTTACCTTTAATTTTCTGTTCTCCGCAATATTCAGTTAACGTGTTCAACCAAGAGTATGCAGTTGACACTTTGTTCTGTTTTATTTTATTCATTAACGCGACTAGTCAACCTATTTGAAACAAAAATACAAATAATTTGAAATTCACCGGAAATCTTTGGCTCACCATTTGTTTATTTCGTCCTTGTTTTTATATTCTACAGTAGTGTATTTTTTTTCTATTTTTATGAACTGTAAAAATAAAGGAACGTAACTATCGTGCTTACGTTAGCCTTAGAAAAATATTGTTGTTAAAAATACTTCATATTATTGTAGTACGTGTGCAATTTAAATTCGAACCGGCGACAATACCAATAGTATTTTTACTATACACCATTTTAAATTTAATCATCATCAACCAGCCACCTTTGAACGCACTGTAGGGACACCTCCCTTCAACGTTTCTCTGTGACAACAAGTCTGTCAATTTCTATTGTGGCAACGCTGTAGATTATAACCGAGTTATATGGAGAGAGAAAAGCCCTTGCTTCATAGTATCACTTTTATTAAAATAAACATTCGACTTTATCATCTTCAGCACAAGTTGTGTAAGTATCCACCGCTAACAAGAGGTGCCACTAACCATAGGTTTACACTGCCAAAAACATTGACACAAAACATATTTTCATCTCAGTTTCTTAAGAGAGAAGGATAGAAAGAAAGCTTGTATCGCGACATAATTTTACGCCAGTGGAAACCCACGGTTAAATCAGTCCCTAGTCGCCTTCATCCAGTAGACATCCGAATCTTTACCTCCAAGGAGCTTGTGAGACACAACATAAACTAGTGATACAAACGCATCAGGTCTCTGCTCGTTATCATCGCCGGCGCACCCCGCAACCCCCGCCCTGTCAAGGTCAAATAAGCTCGGGGCGGGATCGGGGCGCGACCGCGAACTAAACCCACTCATGATGAAGGATCTAAAATAGGTTCGAAACTAGTCGGTACCTACACTGAACTGCTTACCGTAAGTTTAGCCGTATTTAATTAATTATTTAAAAGCTTTTATTTATGAACTCATTATAATTCATAACAGTTTCGTAGTAGTTATCGCACCTTCAGGTAATTAATGTTTCATGAAAAAAGGGTGGTTAATTAATGTATGAGAACCACCTACACGTATTACGGAGAAAACTTTATTATTAAATTGTTAATTTAGTAATTACGGAAGCATCAATAGCCTTATGTTTAAGGGTACCTAAGGACTTCGAAACCTGAGGAGTGGATGCGAATTCGCCATTCGATTATTGTCGTGAACCATCCACCGTCTTCTACTACAAGCTTAAGATTAGGATTGAGATTGATTAAAGGAATGTTAGTACTTTTTACAATCTACTCATAGTTTATTTAAAAACTACAAAACTCCAATTGATATATAAGACACCCAAATCGATTTAAAGTAATAAAAATAAGCTTTCATTCGTTTTAACCGTACTGTAGTTAAAAAAGAAGAAAAGGAAGTGGAAACGAATGGAGAGGGAGTGACCATTGTGAGTGACAGAGTTTTCTATGAGATCATAGTACCAGCTTCTTCTGCTCTACCACTGATAAATTCTTAAAAAAAAGATAATTAAAACAACATGTCTACTGTCTCAGTATTTTATTTACGTATCCCATTTATTTTACAGTAAATAAAACAAAACAACAATGTGATATAAATATACATTAAAGTTAAGAAGACGATTTTGTGCAAAGAATTGACGTTATATCTTATGTGAAAATACACAGCCATAGATTAATGCCTATTTAATATTATATAAACTAATCAACGTCTTGATAGAGAAACAAAATTAAAAATGTACTTAGCAAGGGAATATACTTTTTATAATAAAACATTTATTTAGAACAAAAATCAAGTAATTTACAAATGTAACTGCTTTTTTTATGTCCGTAGTCTCTTGGTACTCACAAATCTTGGAGCGTGAGTGGACTCGGAATAATGGTTAACTTTATTAAAATGGACTTATAAAGAAGACGCTACATAAAATTTTGCTTTAAATATTTATGAAGTCAATTTACTAATTTCAATCTATTATAAAACAAAGTCCTCTTGCTGAGTTCGTCTGTCTGAACGCAAAAATTGCTAGACGATTTTAACTTGGTTATCATTCACGCATAAATGGATTTATGAGATTGATTTTGTTTGAAATATGAAGATAATTGTTGGAAACATATTATTCTAACGCATTGGTAAGGCTGGTACAATATTAGGAGATAAAATTTTTGGAGTATATTCTTTTTCACCCTCGCGTAGCAAAAACGGGTCGCTAGTTTCTATGAAACATCTCTTACATCTTTGATCATATCAAAACCTTCCTTTCGTCTTTTTTTTGATTTGATGACGACATCTCTAGCACGCAAACAATGTCTGTCAGTTTAAGAATTCCATTGATTTCAAAGTTTTTTTTGTCAAAGTTGAATTTAATTACTAAATTAAGAATAGATTAATTTGCATTCGATGTCCTAACTAAACCACTAGTTTCATACATTTATATATTTATTTTATATTTTCATCTAGTGTAAGTAATACACATATTTTATAAAATATTCAATGAACGCTTCGTATATGTTACAGTTTGATGGATTCGGAATGTAAAAAAAATAATGATTCTCATTTGACACATTCACGTTCCTAGAACCTATCTATATTTTAGTTAAATCAAAAGTTTATGATTACTTACCGAATAAAACTATAACTTTACACATTCAATGTTTTAGTTAATACAATGGCATTATTCGTGGCGACGATCATTATCTACACTTATTTCTAATATCACTGCGGAAGTCAAACCGATCCTCATAAGCTCCTTATATATGCTATATTATGTATGAAACTAATTGCCAATATTATGATCCAAAAGTATAAATAAGGACTTGCAGCAAATCCTGAAACAAGGAATAATAATTCACAATTAATAAAAATAGTCATTATACGATAAGTATGTATAGTATTAAAGATGATTTTATAGAGAAGACTTTGTAGCTTTGTAGATTGACATAAAATATTTTTCGACTAAAGGTCGAATCATCTGCGGCTATTACAATTTGTCTGTACTCTCTCGAGTGCACGTGAGCACTGTGACAGAAAAAGGACGGGAGACAGATTGATTAAAAGACAGACTTCGTATATTTGTAGATACACGTATCCATTCTAGAACAGAATATACATGTTGAGGCCATATGAAAGAAACAAAGTAAACAATATCGATATTATTTGTAGGCGTGGTACAACTTACTGTCTAAATTATTAATAGAATTTGACATCAACTGTTTGCTTTTTAGTATAATCGTAAATACGATCTGCGTTATGTCTGTTTGTAATAAAATTATGTTAAGGAACAAAATACAATTACGATTGATTAGATTAGTCCTCAGTGAAATCTTACCTGAATTCGACACGTATTTAGAGAGCTGCGTTCGAGAATATATAGTAATTGTCGTGGCTATGTCCCGTACTACCGGTGGTTCGACTAACAGTATTGACTCGCATCGAATACGCAGAGCCCCGCTAGCTCCGGAAGGTACTGAGACTCGTAACACTCTCCATGATGCGCGCAGCCCTCCCACCTCAGGGGCGCTCAACTCAGTTCGCTGCCAAACTTCAGGCTGCAAAATGTTATACGTGCTTGAAGTTATACATAACAAAAAAAACTGAAATTCTTTGAAACCGACTGACATATCACATCTAATAAATATGAAGTATGGGTTTGTTTGTTACATTTTAACTTCTTAAGACGCAACCGATCATTATGAACTTTCGCACACACATTGTCAGGGGTACAGAAAATAAAACTTTCCTCGAGGTGCATAAAACCTTAATTTACAATATCGGTTGCCATGGTAATGTTTCACGCTTTTTGACACGCGTAATCATCTTACAAAAATTTCGAGCGTGGTATATAAGAAATGATGTGTGCGAAGCCGCGGGCAAGAGTTAGTCCACTTATAACTCTGCTCGCGAAGAGACCAAGGTTATAAGTGCGATGCTTTACCAATACCCATAACTACTTGTAATTTATTAGTGATTATGTTTGTGTGCATGCACCGATAGTAACTGATCGTAACTTCACATTATACACGACACAAAATGTATATTGAACTTGTGCGACCAACCGATCCCATCGTGTTCAGCACAACAATAAAGTGTTACATCGCACGAATGTGGCCATTTGCTTGTTCTCAATCACTTTAATTGATAGTATACCTAATCAAAGTGGATTGGATTTCTGATTCAATTACCGGAGCACGAGAGCAAACTGTTAAATCGAGTTAGCCATCTCTCGAGTGCAACCGGTCCGGAGTGATAATACAAGATTGCTTACAAACCTTTTGCAGTTCATTGTCAATGTACCAATTAATGTCGGACGGCGGAAGGGAATAGTCCGACGTGCAGTTCAATAGCAATTGTTCCCCGGGCTTCACTAATTTCGGAGCTCCAATTATGATTGGATCCTTTTCTGGCATAGCTGCAAGAGAAACTAATTTTAGGACAGAAAAAACAAGCATTCAAGTTTGCAGAACTTGCTAAAGCCAGAAGTAACTAAAACTGTCTAAAGTTATAACGATATTGAACTGAGAAAGAATTAATAAAACCAGGTTAAGTGTTTACTTTCTCAGTTTATCCATTACAAAGAAAAGTCATTTATAATATACATGACAGCGTATATATTAGAAAAAATGTTTCTAATAATATTTCTTTTTTTTTGTAAACCAAAAAATTCATTGAAATACGATTCAGAGGAATCCCTATTGCACTCTCAGTCACAAGGTGCACTCTAACGCTCCAGCGGTAAGGCAACGATATTAACCGCACATTTTCTCTATGTAATCTTTCGGTTTTACGAGCTATGTGCATAAGGGTTATCAATACACGACAAACTCTACATTTCAATACGACAATTTAAACTACAAAAAACCTTTATGCTACTAAGGTTAGGGGACGTACAATGAAACATGAGTTCCTTGGTGCGAATCTGCTATTCGATTATTGTCTTGAATTATTGGATAAAAATAATAGACAATAGCAAATTATTCACACCTGCCATCTTTAAAAAAAAAACGTTAATAATTTTAAGATAATTTATACACTTAGAATTACCGACGACAGTCATGTGCTTAGCCTGTCTCGCTATTTGGAACTTGGGCCCCTCTGTGGACACTTCGCACGTGTACGCAGCGCGCGTGGCAAGCGGAGGTGGCATCACCTGCACAAGGCACGAGTCCTCCTGACACTCGCCGTCTTGTACCATGATGCCGGTCACGTTGAATAGACGTATTGGAGGCTAAAATAATAAGCGATTAGACTACGATAAGATTGGTAAATGAATATAAGTATTTCGCTGCTCTTTCCAACAATAATTTTCTAAATCTAAAAAATTTGGTCAGATGTGGTACTTGTACTTTTTCACGCCTATATTAATTGAAGCCTTGTTGCATTCATGATCATGTCAGCATATTAATGCAACTGCTACTGCTAATGGTAGGTCTAATACAGTTCTTGTTGGAGGTTTAGGACTTAGCCGGATCCGTTTTGTGAAAAAAAATCACATTTTTTTCCCTAGAAATCACATTATTTATTATTCTTCTATAAAAAAATTGCACGCAAAATACTCGGCCGTACACCTGCAAAACCCTAAAATATAAGCTCTAGATGTTGTTAAATAAATATAATTATTTTTTTTTATATAACGTCACTACAGTAATGTTACCAACCTTCTGTGATGGATTATATCTAAATATTTCATGAATGTCTCTGTACCACTTCACGGAGTGTAGTTTCTGGTCATCCATTTCAAAGTGACAGCTGAGCTCAGCTGCACGCCGCGGGTCCGCGTACAGCGGCACTTTTAATTGAGTGATCTTGTGCGCTGAAGCCATGGCTGTTGACAAGTTTTACTTGAATTAATAATCTAGGAAAATTTGCGTATGAGATAATAGTTTATCTAGCACATGTATTGTTGCTATCAGTAGTATTGCGGCGAGACGTATTGCTTTCCCAACGGAAGCGTAGCTGAAAGTAATAGTTTGGTTAGCGCTTATTCACCGTTGTTAGGTGATCTCTTTCACTCGAGGTTGCCTGCCGAAGGGGTTTAAGTAAGTAAGTACAGCTCACATAACCCAATTGTGCCCCCGTAGCTTTCTATCTATCTTTTTGAAGATTTCCCTCCAAAACCAAAAAAGAACGGATGGCCGATGGGTCCTAAAGGTCCTAGAATGACGGCCAGGTGCAGGTCGACTAACAGATACACCTCCAACAAGTTAAACCTATGATCTAGTCAAGGTTGGGGGAGTCTACTGATTGAGATCGGCCATGTCCCGGATGACAATCGGCTGAAACAACGACTACCAAAAAAGAAAGATGGTTATGAGGTTTGAGCTTCCACAGTTTCAGTTTCACATCCAAAATTGCCCGACCCTATGTGAGCTGAGTTTCATTCATGTGAGTATTGTTGATTTTAACATAACTGAAAGCATTGCAGATATCTGAAGGTCTAAGTTAATAGGATTATTATGGTGTAAAAATTCAATTGAAGCTGCGCGCTACGACACTAAAGACTACTTAGACAAACAGATCGTTTGCGTTTTGATAATAAAATAGCTCTGAAAAATACTAAGAACGATACTGCTAGTAAATTCCTGGAGTTCTAATGCTAATTCCCATTAAACAATATCCTAAGAAGAGCGACGATCAGGTTGTTCTTTGAAATTGAAGCCGAACACCACAATGCAGTTATCGACTTATTTTTTATATGAAACTAGGCTACCATGAGATCCCATGGGAGCCACTTTATGAAGTTAAGTTAGTTTTGCACAAATTGCGTGCGTCACACTGTCGGTGAATAGTCCCTAGAGATCTAAAAGAAATAATATTAATTATAACTTAGCGTAGTTTATTGGCTTAATATACTTTAATGGAATTTCTGTATCCCATACCTTGTTTAATAATATTTTGTGTACAAAATATACCTACTGCAAGAAAACTATAATTACCTATTTAAATATATTTGCACATTTTTTTGTAACCAGCAACGTATATAATAAGAGTTGTAGATATGAATATGGAGAGATATGTCGGTAGGTGTAGGTCTAAGAAAAGATGGGTTGAAAATGAATATGATATGATTAAGAAAGGAATGACTGCTGAAATAACGGATGATAGAATGATCTGGAAGACGAAAACATGTTGTGGCCGACCTTACATAAAAACAGAGTAGATGTAGATTTAGATAATGATAAAAATAATATCATAACTTTAGTAATATGATGCAATGTTTTCTACTTTTAATATTTTTATTAAATTATGTTTTTATCAACATGTTGAAGGTAGACTTCCCACAACATGGACTGACGATCAAGTCAAGGATCTTCGTGGAAATTCTTAGAAGTCATGTTCAAAAGTAGACGCCCATGGACGATTTAAAATATATGAAGATAAAAAAACCGTTCCAATAAAAATAAGAGAGAGAAAATCTCGTACAACACACTGCGTGGTATTCTTTTTTTAATTATAATCAAAGTATGGAGTGGACATTTTGAACTGTTGATCAAGAAACATAATAGAAACGAAATACTCATTTTACGTAAAATATGATAGAGTGTTTCTCATTCTAACATAACATCGCGTCATACACCGCAAACATTCCCTAAGTACCCGCAATGTATCGCAGACAATTTGGAATGTCTTGGAGTGACGCAGTTTCGTCATACCTTAAGAAGCCAACAAACACATTGCGTTGCATACCGATATGCTGACGACTGCATTGCAAAACCTTTATGTAACTTTAGTAATTATGTTAAGAGATACCTATTTTTGGGCCAGGGTTTGTCCTAGAACTACCACTGTAGCACTAACAGTGGCAGGCCCTACCCACTCTACTCAGGTCAATACCGGCGTGGAATATATGTTAGAATTTTATATTTGCACGATTCGTCAGAAATTTATGTTAGGAAAAGAGTGCGTGTCGGTTGGTGGGTCCTAGGCGAACGTATACTCACTAAATTGGTGACATCACATACTAAATGTGACCCAATACTGAATTTCCAATACCCTTCTTCTCGACTACCTTATCATTATCACTATCCTTTCTATGTCCTACAAAAAGACTCGCAACGCATCTAAGCTCATCTGAATTTACTTAGTATGGATACTAAACATTAAGTGAATCAATTTACGTCTATAAATTGATAAGTAAATGGATGGAATTAAGAAAACAATCCAATGAATGAAGAAATGGAAATTTCCAATACAGAATCATGTTTATGCATCGCAATGTTCTTTATGCATTGCGATTCTGAAACAAAGACTATGCCTTCGTTCAATCTTGTAGCATACATTTACATCAGATTACGTGCAACATCAAATTTAAGAAGGTCAATGATAGACACGGCCTATTTTTATCAAGGTATTGCTTGCTTTTATTCACAAGTCCTAAGTTTGATTCTCAATCGAATCATGTACTTGTTACTAAATTATATGGTAATTTTTAACTGTGGAAGCTGAGAGAGCAATGGTTTTACCAGGCCAGCAATATCCGCAACAATCAGAAAAGTCATAGATGTTTTGCTGACCTTAGTTTATAAAGTATGAGATGCGCAGATTGTGATAAGGGTATTGGGTTGTTATGCACTCATTGGATGTGAAGCAGAAATATTAAATTCGCCTCTTTTACGCCTCTAAGAGGTGAAGATGAGGCACTATCGCCCCTCACTTATCAGACACGACGCAATTAGTTATTTAAAAGCCTACTTCACATATACACAACTGTTTCAACTGTTGTTAGTTATAACATCACTCTGAAAAAATCAATAAACTCGCCTGGATCGTCTGATAAAACCATTATCTGTAATAACCGCTGCAAGGAAGGCGTAAGCTCGCCGATATTAATTTTGTCGTAAAATGATGTTTGCCTAGTGGCTGATATATCTACCGTTATATACATTCATATATATCGTTTTAGTTTATACATAATATATAAAGGCCCTGCCTAAGTTCACCTTTATGATCAAATAATTAAATTAATAACATCATTATTACAGCCCATGTAAGGATTGATCATTAACCGAATACCTACTACCGTAATTTGATTTCATCGTAGTTG
>JWHW01043042.1:42454-55342 GCA_000931545.1 Papilio glaucus
TTGCCTAGTGGCTGATATATCTACCGTTTATATACATTCATATATATCGTTTTAGTTTATACATAATATATAAAAGCCCTGCCTTAGTTCACCTCTATGATCAAATAATTAAATTAATATCATCATTGTTACAGCCCATGTAAGGATGGATCATTAACCGAATACCTACTACCGTAATTAGATTTCATCGTAGTTGTTTTCTTGTGATCTTGAAATAAATTTACAGTTTTACTTTAATTAATTAATTATTGACTTTACTACCAAATTTATGATGAGCGCATCAGTTTGACAAGTCAATTTGTCTACAATTACCTCTAATTATATAATGGTATTACAGTCGGTACAACTCATTCTAATTTTTAGTAGAAGATTGTAACTGGGGTTCTAGATTGACGCCTTTAGACCGGCTATCGTAAACATATAGCCTTACTTTTTTAGAGATCAGCATGGAAATGGGTATCCCGTGGTGTTTCGGGTGTTTTAGACGGCGACATACCGTCTTGTTACTGACTTGATTTGTGACACTTACTTACGTCTCAGGTACCTTTCTTTTCTTGTTTGGATTATACACAGTCACGCCCCTAACCTAGCGGTGTAGGCATAGATTTCCATTTGTCACGGTCCTGGCACAGCCCTCTCGCTTCTTCTACATTCATAATCTACGCATACATGCTCGTCGTCTGGTAGACTACTCACATGTTTATATATTATAAATAGATAGATTTATTTTATAAGCACGATGGACACGAAACTCATTTTTAATTTAAATACCCATTCGTAAAATAGGAGTTCGTAGAACCTAACTTGTCAATAAAGTGACGGCTTATTCCATGACATACAATTTTGAACTAATTGTTCGAAGTCAATATAAAACAAGCAATATCCAAACACCTATTTTATGTAATACCTTATTTGTTTTATTGTTCAATGCAAATTAAAATAATTCGGATATGTTTTAGCGAAAACTAATGTAACTAAGTGGAAAATTACTACGCAAAACGGTTGCGTGTAAAGTGACATTAGATGACAAATAGATAAATGGCAGCTCTTCTCCCTACGGCGAGCTACGTACATTTTATTATAATTTCTGTTACAATTACGTAATGTGTTTTACGCTATGTCGTACAACTTTACAAATGAATATTTTACATAATCTATCGTTAATAGTGCTTTGTCTGTCTTTCGTATGGCTAATACGTAACAGGGGCTAGTACTTAACTTTTGGTTTTCGTTGTATCAACAATCTAGGATTTGAATACGATACATGAAGAACATTTAATTTAAACCTGAATATAGAGCTAGTTTGTTCCTGGAGGTGGTTTTGCAATGGTCGCTTCATATACAGCTTTAATGGTACTTTCTTCGTTCTTACAGGCCATCAGGACAGCTGCAGTTCCTCAGATATTGTGGATGTTCATCCGTGGCGGTGACTACTTAACTTCAGGCGACGAATTGCTCTCTTGCCTCCTCCTTCTATAAAAAAAATTGTTGTAAAACTCAAGACATGAAGTGAATTCCTTTTCTTTCTACTTTTTTTATTATAAATTCGACGTTAAATCTGACGATGTCTCTACAACTATTATAGATGTTCTTAAGCTGCTACGAACATCTAACGTTTGTCCAATTATTAATTTGCAGTATAAGCCTTATTTTTCACGTATACTTAACGTAATAAAGAAAATATATTTGATTGTTTGTTTGTTTCGGATAATCTCAAAAACTACTGAACCGTTTTTTTAAGAAAACACTACTCGGTAGCATTGGCTATTTTTGTTTATTTATCTATATATCTATCTAACCGAGCAGAGCTGAGGCTGTATGCTAGTCTCCTATATGTTCGTTGGCTATATGACAATACTAATCTCCCTGTCACTTTTTTAAATTAATTGGGATAGACAATGATAGACATTATCACCTGCTTTGCCTCTAATTAATACACTAGGCTCCAAAATGTCTATGGCTTCTTATTTCATAACATAAAAAGTATGTCCTGCCTCTATATAGCATCTCAAAATATAAGGAACAATAAAACGGTTCTAGGCAAATACGTACAAAGACAGTATCCCATAAAATATTTTTTCTCGTTCTATTGTAAAACAAAGAAAGTTACACAGAGCGACATAAATAGCAACCAGATAGAATTATCGCACAACCTGGCCGCGCTCCAGCATCCCAAGTATCAAATTGTCATGGCAATAACTTTTGTACACGTCCTGATTTCTTTTGTTTAACATATAACACGTACACAAGGAGCAGTATGAAACGTTGTTCAAACATGAATACATTTCCCTAAGAACTTTGCGAGTTCAGAAAGTTTCTACTGTTACACAACAACGCAAGAGAATTATTTAAATGTTTCCATTTAAAGTAAGCCGACCTATTTATTTATTGAAAAGTTGTTTTTTAAAGTACTAATTTCACTTCAATAATATATTCTAATTTTTAATAAAGAAAAAAACAAACGAGCTTTACAGTAGGCGCATATAATGTGTAACATCTGACATCTCACCTTGGTAAATGGAAAACCTTAATTTTTGCCTACCCCTCTAGGTTACGACCGTGAGTGCATATTTTTAATATTTTTTTTTATTTGAAAGTTAGCTACGTGTTTATGTTGTGCAAAGTCCATAAGCACTGCTTACCCCTCAGAATGACAAGTAATTGTTTGTTTTATGTCAGCCTTGTTCTAGCAGATCGCAATACGTATTGAATTTGTTTTCATGGAATACAAATATATTACCTTTATCTAAAGCTATAAACTAAATTGAGTACGTTATTGCTTTGGTAATTAAACTTTAGTACAAATATTGCCGTTAGGTTATAACTTGGTGTTTGTGTTTGGATGCCGTTAAGAACATTGTGTTAGCAACAAATTCAGAGCTTAGAATATGCTAAGTGGTTATAGTTAAAATAAAGATAAGCATTCTCTATAAGAGGTTGGTTTGAGGGGGAATTAGCTCACAGAGAGCGAATTTTTCCTCAGTACTTGATAAGAATAACCATAATGTAGAGCTTATTTTGTAAGAATTTTTCAGCGTCGTAATTTTCTAGAAGAGAAGCCCCAAACATGGAATGATAATGGTTGACATAATAAAGTCGATGCTACTAGTATTTCAACATCGCACTCTGATGTACAAAAATATGCCTTTTGGACCAAGATATCTTTTAAGCTTGTTTATTAAACTACATATTTTCTTGTGATTCAGAATAAATATATCACGTAGTCTCTCATCAGAAGTCTACGTGGCATACACCATGTATACTACATGGTGAATGCCACGTACTACACGTACACGTAGTATACTTTATTGATGTTCTCAGTGTCTATACTAATATTATAGAGAAAAAAGATTTGATTGCTTGTTTGTTTGCATTGAATAGGCTCCGAAACTGATGAACCGAAAAATTCTTTCACTATTGGTAAGGGTTGGTGGGATCCTTACCAAAACTTCAATAATGTAACCCAAGGTGTAAAAAATACCTAAAATATTATTTACTTTGAAATTTGGTCACTATTTGTTATTTCGTCCAACTTAAAAGATAGGATAGTTTTTTTATTGCTACCCGTGCGAAGCCGGGGCGGATCGCTAGTTAGTTAACAAAATTATTCTTCGGGTTTTATTGAAAGACTAAGAGGCGAAATATTAACTATTAGTGTTGTAAGGCTTCGAAAAAGAAGGAACCAGGTTAAACAGACATGTAAGGATTTCAATTAACCTGATTTATAAGAAAATGAATGAGTTGTAACGTCACTAGTTCATATAATCATCATAGTTCATATAATAATCACTTTAAATAATTCGCTTACCTCGTTGTTATAAAATGACTCCTATTTGGTTTAAATTTATTTAATATCTTATAATACGGAATCAAAAAAAGACATTATTAATTTGTAATCATAAATATAATCGATTAATGCGCGTATTCATAATTTATTAAATCGCTTGATTGAGCTTAATGAATGACTTATTTGTAGAGCAAATTAACAATAAAATTAACAGAATATTCCATGTAATCTGAATGATTGGCTATGAATATATTTTGATCCCGAGATCATGGAATGCATTTTCAAGGACCGCAAGAACCAAAATCGTAATTTAACGTTTATATGGTAATTTAATGTAATGCTCAATAAAATTCTACAAGCGAGCACAATCTCAACAAATTGAGAGCCGGCTTACTTTATTACAATTCATAAATAACCTTCTAAGAATGACATTAAAAATGATCGCCTAACTTTGATTCTTTCGGCAATTCCAAAGACATTTGAGAACTCTACAACGCAGAATATTCTTGGAATATTTATAGTCGTAGTAAACATTTAAGATAGAAATATCTTTGTTTAGTGTACATTATGTTTAATATTTTTTTATCGATTTATTATTAGTTTACAAAAAATCTATTAAATAATATTTTAGATCTCTGAAAAGACGGATAAGCTTTTAAATATTTTCAACAATTGAATTTCAAAGAAGTTTAAACTATACGTCGATAGATATAATCGCTATAGTTGAGTACAATCATAGACTGGAAATCTGCCAAGCCATTGCAGCGTGAGAGAAGCGGATGATGTGGTTTCCTCTATACCTTACGCTTCAATGGAATTAACAATTTCCCATAGTGGAGCTAACATTACAAGTGACATTGTAGCCGACGTATATCGTTTTTAGAATTAATCGGTTCTTTCTCGATCTTATTTCATTGTTTTGTTCTTTTCCAAAATATAATTATTATATACTGTAATATGTTAATTTTAAGTATCCTAGAAATAATAGAAAAAAATTCAACACAAAATATATTTTATAATTAAATATATGTATAAGGTGTGCATTGCTTAACATTTATTTTTATTTATTTCTTTTGATTGATATTTTAACAAAAAAAATATATTTTCCATTTCGAAGTAATTTAATCCAATAATAATATTGCAGTTTCTATTGCCACAACCCTTCCACCGAATGACCCAAAACGTAAAAAAGAATGACAAATTATATTACAAGCCTACGTTTACTTGGGAACCAAATTGATACCATCACCATCAATTCCATGTATATTTAAAATGATTGATCAATCATCACGCAGCCAGTAATTGGAAGACAAATAATATACAAAAACGTTTCAAATTAAAAATAACAGTATCCTTTTATATTGCTTTTATAAATTAGTTGTTTTTATCATAATATTTACACCATTGACTTTTACATCCAAAATCGTTGAATTCAATATAACATATCATGTATCTGAAACTACAATCGTGTTATCTGGAGATCCGCTGCACAAATACGACAAGCATTTGTCTAGTAACCACAAAAGCTGATCTTGTTCAATATGTATGCTGCAAACAACGTCGTAGTTCTTCGTAGCTGTCTTTTTCAAGTTGTGTCTAGGTTTTTCTTAAGTTATCGTGTTTTATCTCAAATAGCTTAGGAAAAAGCGACAGATACTTGACACCGAGGTTGCTAGCCGCACAGAATAAGAAGTTATAAGGATGATAATTCACTAAATTTCTCATATACACAGCATATATTAGGACATCCGAGAATGAGCGCATAGTACGAATATACCAAATGAATTTTATAAGTAAGTGATAATTATTCAAAAAATCTTTTAAACTTAATATTATAGATAATTCTAATTTAAGCGATGAAATTGGTATATAATTTAACAGTAATACCGACTTTATAATATCACTAAATGAAATTTATATTTTAAAAGTAATTTTTCTTTATTTTTTATCTAAGCGTACTTACTATATACACAAATGTTATCCGATTATGATCATTATTGGATATACGCGTCCCCGAAGATACCAACAAAGGTTGGTCCCTTGTCGCTCTCATTCGGTTTATCTGGCACCCCAACCACATAACAATGTGATGTTATATCGAAGCTCACTGTTTTGTACCTAAGCTACAATTAGGAGTCATGATTTCTGTCGTAAAATTAAATCAATATGTAAAATGTGTATAATAAAAATGTGTGTGACTTATCGCCATATTATAGCGGTCATTTCCGTTATCACATATTCATAGCTTTATCAACACTGGATGGGATAAAAGACATAAAATATTTTTTAGGAGCTATGCCGATTAGAATATTTATATATTACAGACGATATTAACTAATGGTTATATTTACTGCAATTCTTAAGGTTAATATGCTGCAAATTTGCAATTTGACTATGTACAGTCGTATATGCCTAATACAAGCTTGTATTAGTTAACGAAAATGTGTAATATGGCAATATTAAAAATTAATTAATATTTTAAATGATGACAAAGATGTTATGTACTGTATAATAATAGAAGTGTACGTAATAACTTTTAAGTAATTATTTTTATGAAACTTAAAGAAAATATGTATATATAATTTTTTAGTTTTACTTACCACACAAAGCAATCAATGACAAAAGCTTCATTTTGTTATTTTTTAATCCTTCCCTATTACATAATACTACTTTTTTATATCACTTTCACCGCCATCCATATGCTTAGAATTACTTCTTTCATCACGGCAAAAACATCACTGTTAAATTATTGTTCCTTTAAATCACTATACTTTAAAACTGTATTTATCAATAAATTATTTCAACCAAATTAAATATAACACAATTTTTTTGAATTAATTTAGTTATATTTTATTTTCGGTATCGTGAAATGTTTACAAGTAACCGTTTACGTTCGTAATCCGACACTGAGCGGGGCGCACGGGCGAATCGTACTACTCGCTCGAAAGCTGCCCGCCGAATGTCCTTGAGTTTCCCGCTAGGGCTGCGACATGCGCACTATCGACTCGCCCAAAGGGTCCTTAGTGGATTAAGTTTTTAAACTTTGACAATTGATAAAATGAGATCGAGTTTGTTAAGGTGGAAATGTTAAGTGGAAAGTTGCAAATAAAGCGTTTTCTTTTCCACTCCGAGCCACATTTAAATATTCTTACTCTTTAGACGTTTTGTACGTTTCGAACTTTGTAATGTGGTGTGGGTGGTTGAGCAAAATTGGTTTTCGCTTGATAATATAATTCACGGAATTAATAAAGAAATCGTGTATTCATTACAATTATTCTTGATTACGAAATATTATATTTGGAATGTTAAAAAATTGTTTAGAAGATTTTACCTTCTGTTGAGTTTTGATATCATTTATACTTCATAATTATGAACAAAATTAAACAGAGAGAAAGAATATTCCTATTCGACAAGGGTTTACATACTTCTTTTTGATAACTGTGGTCTTAATCTATTCATAAAACTAATCAATCTATTCTAATTATAATATGGAATGTAAGTAAGTAAGGTGGAATTGTACTCAAGCATTCGTTTATATGTATATTTAAAACTTTATGTATGTTTCATGTATCAAATTGTTATAAACGTTCCCTAGCCATAAGATCTTCAAAAATGTCATACAAGAATGACAATTCGTTGTTTAAAAAAAATCAAAAGCGCTTAATACATTTTTAATACTATAAACTTTTCTTTGTGTGGAATTTCAACGTATGCTAGCAAATAGTTTATTATGAGAAAACGTGTCGCCTGACCACTGTTAATTGCAACATCTAATTCTGAGCTTTGTCACTAATCTTGTCTACACATTGCATCTAATTTAAATTTTCTAATAGCGAAATACCAGGAATTGCTTTCATACAGTGCTGAAAGGCGGAAATCTAAAACGGTAAACGAGCAAACGTATCATCTGATGTTAAGTGACCGCTACCCATAGGCATCTGCAACAAGCTAATGAGTTACAGATGCGTTGACTGCTTTTAATGAGCAGAGGAGTGAACAGACAGGAATAAGGATATTTCCTTTTCCTGTCCATATCCTCGCCCGTCAAATCCTCTTCCTCTTCCCTCTTTTCTAATAAGGAAAAGATGGGAAGCGGAACGCGTTTCAGGCCTGTTTTCTGTAATGTCACGTTGTTTGAGGAAGACGTAATCGGCCCTTAATTACGGCAGAAAAAATTTTTGGCGTGTATGCTCTTCTACCTGTGCAAAGCCGGGGCGGGTTGCTAGTGTTGGAAAATATAATAGATATAATATTAACAGAGAACTGTAATGTTACGTCACCTCAACCAATATCTGACTCTAGACGTTGTACATGAAATTTAATTGATCCATTGTTACTTTGTTACTCGTAGCCGAGTCTCCACACGCGCGGTAACTACCTAATTTGATAGTTCAGAATTGGAGCTCATACAATAACACGTACCGTTATTTTCATTTTAATGAGCACTTAAAACGGAAAGTATCGTTATTAAACCCTCATATTAGGCTATCTTCAGCGCGAATATTGCTGTTGCGCTAACAGTGCTTTAACAAGTACGCCCGACAGAACGATTTAATAACTTTTTTTAAAAATCCATCTACTTTTAATATGCCCAAACGTGAAAATAGATAATCAAAATATCTTTATATGCGGGTTTTGCTAATGGGGTGCCGTTAGTATGTTTTCAGTGAGGTAACTTAATTCATTTAATCGTTTGTATCAACTTATTGGCATAGTTTTAAGATCATGAAAGGGAAGTTTGTTGTATTAGTGGTGAACAGTTACAATTTGTATATATCTACTGCAAGAGTTATTCGGATAGGTGCGGTAAAGTTGCTAAGAATCGTCTAGTCGTGATCAATACCAGAAGAGGTGCAGGTGCGTTCACCACTTTCTTGGACTTAGATAAATGATTATCAAGGCATCGCACACTTCATTCCTTACTTTCCCATATAATACAACCACCGTTAATTATAATTGCTTGTATTGCTACCAGGTAATTAGTTCCCTATAGGTCTGCCTCTCCTACGCTCTTTTCTTGTTCTTTGTTCAATTTTATTTGTTTGCATCCTCTGGTATTTGGTAAGTATAGAGTGTTATTAGAGCTTTAGCGTTCAGGATATTTTTAGACCTACACTATCCTTAATATTTCCTAACCAATAGATTTCACCTTCCAAATTAGGATTCCTAAAAAACACCATCCTATAAATTTAAGTGCAAAACAGCTAATAATTTTATAAGTTATAGTCAATGTTTTTAAAAACTGATGCTTTTCTCAGTGAGCAACTAAAATTATCGCTTGTTTGTTCAACACTTTATTCCTCCGCTTCGGCAAATTTATCTCGGCCACTTTTATTTCGTACGAAAGAAGATTAAGATATCAAATTTCATCATCGAATAACGTTCTCTTTTAAACTGGGTCTTGGTAAGTTGATTCATATTTATATTACGAGATATGGTTATTTAAACTATGATCGTCGATCGCTAATTAAATATTTACTTCATAATCATTACAATCAAGTAGACACTAATAGGTATGTACATATATAATAGGTATGTTTTCCACCTTTGCAGGGAGATATTCAAGTTAGGTCGGTCACGCAGACTTCAATATTTAGAATGAAGTAGTTTGGAGATATTAATGCGATCAGAATCCATAGAGAGTTAATTATTGGGCTTACGAAACGCACTATTTTTATCTCTTGTTGATAGTCTCAAATAACTACTTCAAAATGGACTGACAAGATATGGTCAAGAGTAGGCCATTAGTATTACGTCGTGCCGTTTATTGAATTATCGTGGTATTATTAAAAACACAGGCAGTAAGGACTGCCGACAGAAGTGTAAACTCAAAAGGGAAGGAAGGGAAGGCGCGACAATAGTTTAAAGATAAATGAATAAATAATCAACAATAATAAACCCTTGTAGGAAAATTCAAAATTAAATACAAGAAAAATAAGTGAAAAAAAGTTCGTTCAAACTGTTCCAAATTCAAATAAGCATGTTGCTGTCGCATGTTGAGAATGTCGTTTATGCGAACCTATAAGATTTTCCCCTACCAAATATAGTCTAACGTTTTTACTTCAATGAGCATGTTGCTGACACGTGTTGCTGCCGGATGTTGAGCATGTTATTCACGTGAACCATAATATCCTCTTACGCGGCTAAATTAAATCCGTCGCTACAATTGATAGTACAAACTAAATATGTACACGCAGAAAACGTAAGAGATTTTTAGGCATTTTAAATTCTCCTAAATCTCACATCAGAGATAATATTAAACGCTTTTTGAGTGCGCCGTCTTATCAAGTAACTTTTACGATGGAAGCATCAGCGTTAAACGTTATCGAAACCAACTTTGGATTAACGTAATTTATATGTATAAAAAGTTTTAAGAAGAGAATCCATCTATAAGACCAATTGTTAAAGCATTAGATTTTTTAAATATCTTGGAAAAAAGTTTTATATATGCCAAAAACGCCTGCTTGAGTAAAGAGAGAATAAATAAACCAGTAGATACATAAACAAAAACTATGAAGTATTTACTCGTTGTAAGGCTTTTATAAATTTTAAATGGTCTTTGAAATACACTAAACGTTATCAGTATCTTTACACAAACATATTAATTACGTGTTGGTTATCAAGTAGGAAAATCGACTAAGCATTACTTTCAATAATCAAATCACACATCTTCCTAATATGGATATTCATATTTTAGCGAATGCGAGCTTAATCCGATATAAATTTAAATTAATAATTAGCTAGTACTAAAGACAGAACGAATTAGAAGTTTTCATATGAAATTACAAACTTACTAAAACTAAATTACCAAGGCTTTTAAAATGCTAAACTAGGAATAATCTAAAATATGTAATGTTAATTAATGAAATAAATTTGAAATAAATAAATGTAACATTCACAAAGGAGTTATAAAAGGCGAGGCAAATGAATCATCAGTCCTAAACCAATATTAGCTTGCGTTGTTTAAAGACCAACATTAGGGTGAATTATCCGAGTGAGGGTAGTGGTTGACATCGAATGACTGAGTTTGCGTTTCACTTCAAGCAAATGTTCTTTCATTTTATAATGGATTGGTGCTAAGGGAATATTTGTTAGGTAAACGTCTAATTAGTGACGTTCTTTATTAATGTTTAATGGTTGCTTTAAGTGACAAAATTTAACGTTAATCTATAAAAAATATTTGAAATTAAATATTATGTACATAGTTTCAAACTTTCAAATTACATTACAACTTACCATTTATTAACAATATTATTGTTTTTATATTAGATATCTGTTTTATTCTATTTTCATATGTCGTTTACATTACTAATACAAGGTATGTAGTTTTTAATTTTAACCTCCTTATGAAACTTATGAATAAAAGAAAATGGAAATCCATTTTATCTGGTTTAAAAACTGATACAAGCTCGAAAAGCGACAAGAAATTGTCAAGACTTCACTTAAAAGCGAAGTTAATGATCCGAGTTTAGGATAATATTCAAGCCGGCGATGCTTAATACTTGCTTGTTTTTAAAACAATTGGGTCACTAATATTTTGAAAAATTTAAATAACAAATATCTTGTAATAAAAAATTACATATGTATAGTAACCTTTTAGATAACACTTAATGATCTTGCAGAGACATTTTGATCGTACTTGAATAATATGTATATTTATATACAACGTACTCAAATTGTTATTCGATTCGAATCGCCTAATAGATCTTAGCAACCTAACAATTATTATTACCTAAGTAATTGTTGACTTCAGAGTTATAACACACAATATGAATGTTTTTTTTTTACATGTACATTTATAAACTAATTATTTTATGCAATAATTTTAAGTGAGGCTTTGCCGCGTAAACTATCTAAACAATACAAAGTATGTATTTAAGACTAAGTTAGTCTTGTATAAGGCTTGTATTAGTTCAATAATTAGCAAATCACAATTAAAATTTAATTTAAAAACTTATTTACCTGTTATATACCAATTTAATTTCATATACTTTCAATAATATTATTATTATATACCAATTTAATTTCACTAAGAATATACTAATTAGTTATGCAAACTACATCTTAGCGCTCGGAAAACTTGCGGCGAGCGTCGGTGTCGGGTCGATACATGATATTAATGTGTATTTTCTAAGCAACGAGGTGTAAAAATAAGTGTGTGCACATTTTCATTATAAATTTTAATTTTTTACCAAAGCTCATAATAAAAGTCAGTTGATTTATATTTACATGAAACTCAAACTTTAACAAAATCAAAACAAGACAAAATCTTGAGAATCATTTTTTGATAAAAAAATATCAAATAGTCTATTATTTAAAGGTTTAACTTATAAAGGAAAGAAAATTTAATAGTGATAATAATCGGCCTTATTAGTACGATTCCCCACTTGCAGGGACATCATCCTCTCTAGAAAATATAGTAAAGAAACTAAGCCCATTATAATTTTACTGACACTTTAGGATAGGATACGATTATCAGACTCCATCATTTATATTATTGAGCAAAAAATAAAGTTAGAAATTAACAAGTATATCAAAATCATAGACAAACGAACATACAATGAAATGTTCTTTAAAAATCAAAAAATTTCTATTTTTTATGACATTTTCGCATTCTTCGTATTGAACTTTCAAATAATCATTTAATTACGCAATAGAAACATCATGAATAAACATGTTATATAAAATATAAAATTAATTAACCTCCGGAAAATATTTTATGAATCTCGATGGATGAAAGAAATTATATACCTAATTATTTCGAAGATCAAACGAATAGACCTTAATTAAGAATTTAATTTCGCTTATTTTAAAAACTCATCGCCGAAGGTTTAATTAACATCTTCATTAATTAGTATTGTTTGCTGCCTTATAGAGAATTATATCTTGCAACGCCTTATTTAATAAACGCAAAAGTAAAACATGGATTTTTGAACAATTAAAATATACACTATATATTTTTAAACGGAAAATAACAACTTTGCATGCTTTGTTAGAATAGAATATTATATGCGTCAAAATTATGTGGCTAGTTAAGGGAATTTACTTGCCATCGATTATAATGCTAAAGCCTTTACGAATGAAAACAAATTTCCAATAAA
>JWHW01043042.1:55624-106882 GCA_000931545.1 Papilio glaucus
ATTGCTTATAATAACTTTATTTTGCAAGCGATTATTAAATAATCGCTTGCAAAATAAAGTTGCATACTCATCCAGCTTCAACCAATAACCTTCCCGTTTCTTCACCAGATAACCTTAATAGCACGTTTTTCTTCAAAGATATGCTAGTTATTTTTACATTATCTTACGTGTAGGTTAATAGGTTAACAAATTGTACATACCAACATGATATGGACTTGTCGAGGTTCATCATTATCATTAAGAGAAACCTAACGCCTAAATCAAAAACTTAATCATAACATTATTTTCCTGCAATAGAAATGTACAGAATAATTTCATGGTCATTTAATCATATTAGAGAATTTCGTTCGTAATTTTGTCATGTACTACGAACAGGATAGATAATAAAACAACCATTTTGGATTTGTAACAAACAAATTTAAAAATACCTACGTTAATTATTATCTCGTCTGGGAATGAAACCGTGGTTAGCATGGCATCTAGTTACTCTAATCATAAGGCTACGTTGCTGAGTTTTTATAATTTGATTTCAACGCGGACAGGTGAAATATAAACATTAATATATAACCCTACTTTTTTATTCTTCAACAAAACATAAAATGAACCGTAATTTTGCACCTCAATCAACATGAATCTAATTTTTCAATAAAACACATGAATTTGTGTCAAATTACGTATTCATTTATGATTTAGAAAGATTTCAGGACCAATTTAAGGTATAACACAAATCAATCAAACGTTGACACAAAATCAATTGAAAATATTTTTATTTTCGTCAAATAAATATTTTATGCCTTTTTTATTTTTATAATTTGCTGGCTGATTGTGCTTGCGGTCGCCGACTGAAAAAAATTGTCTTTTACTTCTGAATAAAATAACTTTCTCATGTCGAAAATGTTGTAAAAGAAAAAAAGAGTCGTACATTTTAATCCGAGTAATCATTATCCGATGCTCATCGCTGATCGGTGCGGCTTTGGTCGTAAAGTAGCTCACCGAGCAATTGCCTTGCTTCGACGTTATGTCAGCTCGACCTCTCCTCAATATGATTACGTTAAAATTACAATTTCTTCGGTAATCAATAATGTTTTTTCATGTTATTTCACAATTGACAAACGTCAACACCAGTGTTACCACATCATAATTTTTAAATACCGTGGGAATTTGTCAAAAATATCGTATACCGGGAATAGCTTCTTTAAAATAAAACGACCGTAAAAGCATAAAATCTTCTGTTTTGTTTTAGGGTAATATAAATGGTATTTTTATAAGTTTTGCAAAGTAATAAAAGTAAGAAACAAGTATTTGATATATCAGCACGATATTTTAAAATTATGATATGTCAATACTGAGTCTCTCGTAAAAAAAATCTCACGTAAAATCGAAAAACGGGGAAAAAAGAATTCAAGGAATTGAACGACGCTAAATAATTGATAAATCAAAATAATTTGTGGTGTTATATGAAAACAACAATTAAATAAAGTCATCGAAGCTAGTATAAAGTCTTAATATTAACATAATAATAAAAAAATATTAAGTTAAAAATTTGTTGAGGTTATGTTGCGCATTGTTGACATCGAGTAGGAAAATATATAGACACTACACGCTTACACGTTCACATATTACATATGTTGTTGCACGTGTTTTGGCTGAGACACTACCGCGTCTCGTGATAATAAGAAAAAAGATGGCAGGTAGTGTTTGTCCTTTAAGTGGGTCTGCACTATTCGACCGCTAATGACAGTGTTGTCTTACATGAACGTTCGCTTTATCTGCTCAGTTATATCGGTGTGTATTTTCTAAGGCGGCGCTAAATACCCGGTCCCATTGTGGTTCTAAACCATCTAAACTGGATACACTCAAAGACACAAATAAAATTTCATCAGAAGGTACAGCTGTTTCAGAGTTCAGTTACATACACAGCCGCAGCAGAAATATATTTAACGATGAGTGGATATTAATTGATCGCATTAAGTAAGCAGCCAGTGTGTAATGAAAGCAGCATACCTACTTAATTCATGATTTACTTTTTCGATTGTGTCATCTGTATAAATAGAAAATTAATTGAGTTTAAAAAATCCATTACTCCTCCATGTTTCCGATGACCGCAAACTTTTCATACAAAAAGATTTAAATTGCATGTTCGATTGGTTCGTAGTAAACACGGACCACGGCTGTCCAAAGTTCACTTTGAAATCGAATTTTCTACAAACAAAGAGGCGCATCTTTTCTATTTGTTCCGCTGGTCACTTTATAGACTGTAAATAGCTTTGTCAAGGCTCAAAGGCAGGAAAGTTTGCAACTGATTGTTCTTTTAATATCTAAATCTAAATATTCTGGGGTTTGTCTTCAAATAATTAATTTTGAGCATTTCAAAACATAGTGAAATTTTGTATGTTTCTAATAACAAAAAATATACTAGAAATATATTTTGTTTCGACGTCATATGACGGAATACGGGATTCCAAGTCAAAGTGACTCATTGGGTCGTAGATGTAAGTATCGCCAATTTTAGTAACTGGATACCTACAACCAAATCTATTATTCAAATAATTTTAAATTAATCAAAGTAATACATTGTGGAAGCATTTATGTATAATAAATTATTACTCATTGTAATTCAATCATCATTCTGTTATTACGTTCTTTAAGAAACTCTTTTTATCAAAAGGAGGCAAACGAGCAGCAGGTCGCCTATTATAAAAATGATCACGATTTGAAAATACCGCGCGACAGATCATTCCACAACGCTGTTGTGCGAGGTAGGACATTTCGCGAAAGCCGCACTGGAATAGAACGCCATGGTGTGTATGGTAGTTAGAGTTCTGTCGTGTTGAACGATGCCGGAAATAGTGGCAGGTATAATACGAAACAGTTCTTCTGAACAATCCCCATGGTAAATGCAGTAAAAAATGCAAAGAGACGCGACAGCCCATCAGTAAGATCTCGTTCGTTGATCATTCGAATTGCTCTCCGTTGTATGCGGTCAAATGGCAGAAGCTGGTATTGGGGAGCTCCAGCCTCCATATTTCTTTAAGCTTTTTGTTGATCTTTGGGAAACACTTTTGTAAAACATAATGTTATTTATTTTATTTTCCTTTATGATTACGTGCTTTCTTCCTGTATGATATTCAACATTAATATTAGTGGTATATTATAAATAAGTATATAATATATTTGATTTTAAAATAGTATATAATTATACTGCATGCATTTTTAAATAATCAAATAACATGGTCAGGTAAAATATACATGTTATAATTTTCAAACACACCTTGCAGAATTTAAAATGTCTCTAGAGAACAAAACTTGTAAGCGCATTTGAAATAAACCGAAATAACAGCTCCGGTCCTACAACATATAGTAGTAGCATTTTCGTGCATAAATGCATGAATGCCGTTAAATTTAGTTAAATAAATTCATACAACGGAATCCCTTCGCGTCTCTTTTAAACTAGACTTTATACAAATGTAAAATAACTTACATTTATTTTAAAAAGCAACTGCTAATGACCTAGTAAAAATATAACACGTTTTTGTCTTAATAATTACGTAGCCTTCGAGGTGTCCACCTACGGAGATCCATAGAACATGAACCTTTATACCTTTATATTATACCTAACACCGAAAATTTACAAGAATTAATTATTTCCACCCCGAAGAGCTGCGCCAATAGAAGAACTATCAAGGGCTATCAAGGGGTTCTTCTTGCGTATCGGGGAGTTTAATTCAAACTTAATTCTGAACAAGATTCAGGACACACACTTATGTACTGTACTACTTCAAGATTTTAAAAAAGATAATAAAATATTTAAAAATACGATTTATTAAATGCCAGTCGCCGAACTACACAGACAGAACTTGTCTGTGTAGTTCGGCTTGAAAAACTTAATAAAACCCAATAAAGTCATATATTAATCTATTTTCTAATTTCCAACAAGTTCAATCCAACTTTCCCGGTTTTAGTTGGTAAAAGGACATAAGTACAATGTGCCAGTGACACTAAAAACAAAACAAAAATATAAAAAAAAAACAACAATTATATAGATCCTAGCAAATCAGATATTCATTCTTACAAGTCTCGTACATTTGTTAGCAAATGATAAAGGGGTTTTGTGGTTTGAGCCGCGATAGATTTACGCCCTAACTCAATTTAAACTTGTTACCACTGTAAGTTTGAATTACAAGAATTAAATATGTATTAGCCTCGTATTCCGCGTGAATATTTTAAAATAAATAATATAAAACATTTCGGATTAGCATTTTAACGTTTGTTTACTAAAATCACATCTTGCTATGGAACAAAGGTATACAAACAACACTATATCTATACTTGTTTATGAATTTGGACCAATATAAATAAAAAATTCAAAAAAACCGATTGCCAAGTTTTACGTACACTTTAAAAATACAATGAAAGCTATATATTGTATTTGAATACCCATATGGATCATATTTAAATTACAAACACAGATTCAGAATCCATTTGTGGTTTTAATTTGCAAAAGTTTGCGCATTACGTTATGAATTGCAAATATTTCATGATAAAGTTTGACGTTTACACGGTGGAAAAATAATTTTGTATAAATTGATTTGTATGATACACATGGTTGATTTGGTCCTGTACACTTTCTTCAAGCATTGATCACATCATGATAAAACTTTGATAGAGTGTTCCGAGAACGCCCTCAAAGGTTTGTGGCCAATGTTATTTTATGTGATAGACTTGCTGTGCCCCGCAGTTTCACCCGCCGAACGTTTTAATTTAACCAACTATTATCTAGCCCATGTTAAACCCTATTTATTCATATAGATCTGAGGGCAACTACATTGGATTATATTACATTGTTACATTCTTCTCGCTTTTTCTATTTTTAACCGACTTCAAAAAGGAGCAGGTTATCAATTCGTCTGTATTTTTTTTTCATGTTTGTTACCTCAGAACTCCGCTCCTGGTGAACCGATTTCGATGATTATTTTTTGGTCGAGAGATAATAGTCGATTGGTCCCATTTTGTTTTGGTCAAGATCCGACTGGTAGTTTTTGAGATATTCATAATATTGCATAATATGACAACGTTCAATTTTACTTTCTTGGCTTACGTAGGCTAAACTATAGGACTTACAGTTAAATGATGTATGAAAAAATTGTAGCTCTTTATATAAGCTATAATAATGGTTGTCACACAATAACCATTTTTTCTTAGGAAACATTAATTAAAACGCGCTCGATACTAACTACGCGATTATTTGTGTTTGGTAAGAATCCTTATCCATTTAAATGTGCTAGTTATCAAGAGAAATTAATGTAAATTAAAATTGTTCTTTAAACTATACAATTCTGACCAATATTTTAGAAGATATCAAAAGTTCAAACAACAAAGTAAGTAAAAACTTCGCGCAAGTGATTTCAAAGGTTTATTCCACTTTGATCACCCAGGTCACGTGACTCAGGTGATTTAAATTTCAGGTGATCAAGGTGGAATGGTTTATTCCACTTTGATCACCTGGGTCATATCACCCAGGTGATCAAAGTGGAATAAACCATTTCAAAAGCCGCGCAGTAGACGGCCGGGCTTGGCGATGTGTTTATTACTATATACTTTTGTTTATTATCTTTATTTGATTGAAAGTTGGCTGTTATCATGTATTCCCATATAAATTATATTCACTAAAAATCGAGAAAAAAAAAACTTTTAAACAAAAACAAAACCGACTTTAAAAAACTATATTCAAAAACAACAAAAGCAGTTAAAAGTATAAAATAATTTTACGCAATTAAACATAAGAATCAATTCTTAATCAAATTTATTTTTGGAGTCGGTGTCAGCTGTGTTTGGTAGCGATCGGATCAACATATTTAGTGGTACCCAAGCGAAGCAGGGGCGGGTCTCTAGTATAGTATAAAGTTCATTTGTAAAATGTTTTCTTTAGGCATCCTCGTATATTGGTATTTCATTAGCTGCCACCGACTCCAAAAATAAATATGATTAAGAATTGATTCTTATGTTTAATTGCGTAAAATTATTTTATACTTTTAAGTGCATTTGTTGTTTATGAATATAGTTTTATTGAAGTCAGTTTTGTTTTGTTCTAAAGTTTTTTCTAGCTCTAGTCTAGTCTAAGAAAAATTGGGCTGTCAAAGGCCAAAAGATTTAAATGAAATTTTGTAAAAAGATCGGTTTTTATTTATAAATATATGTAGGTGTCGTCCCCAGAGAAAGGCAAGTCCCCAGGGAAATTGGACAAACGTAAACATTTTTAAAGTGCCATCTATGAAAGGAAGATGATATTTTTCAAATTCTAAATATATATTCAGAAAGCAATGTCTGTAATTTAATTATTAGTAGTCTAAAATGATTGATAATACGTGTAGATTTCGTGATCTCAGATATCTGTCAATAATCGATTTTACTGTAAGTGTATCTAAACAAAACACAACTTGTTATTGTGTGGGAGTAGCTCATGGTGAAAGACAGGGTACTTTTTAATGATTTTATGACTTTTACACAGTTGCCTGTGAGCCCAATATTAACATGCTTACACATATCCACTATATCTATGTTTCGCTCTCAGGTTTCATCATTCTTCCATATCTTTCTTCATACCCATATTTGTTTATCCTGCTTTCATATTTGTCCCTAGACTTCTTACCTTACATCCTTGTCATTATAAAAACCACCTCATTTGTTTGTAGATTTCTTCTTTTCTTACAATGATGTATGTTTTTAACATAATAAATAAATAAATATGCGCTCACGCCCGTAACTCAAAGGGCCTACCCCTTACATCCATCATACATCCAGAGACCATGGATTTGCATTTATCGCGATCCTGGATCTCTCGCTTCTTCTACATTCATACATCTACGTATACGTGCTTGTCGGTTATGGGTGTATTATATTGCCCTTTTTAGTAAGCCACTAATCTGATCGATATAAGTTCTCCTAGGGTGTCCCCTACCAACACTGCCATTCACTTTTGCTACATAAATTTGTTTCGTTATTCTCTCTTCATTCATCCAATCAACATGCCCGAACCACCAAAGCATACCTTTCTCAATTCTAGTCACAACATCCACTTTTCCCACATAATGCAATTTTTAATCCTATCATTCAATTTCACGCCTAACAAACATACTTCTTAAGGATCGCATCTCAATGGCATTAACTCTACTGGCATGCTTTTTCTGCCAAAGTGAATAACTAAACACTTGATTCCCTCAAGTATTTTTGTTTAAGTCGAACCGTATCTGCTGATCACACAGAAGTGAGGACGCAAATAAGATGCGAGTTCGCGAATTTCGAACAGAAGCAAGTCGAAAAATGAGAAATCTTCTGCATTCATTGTAAAAGGTATGAATATTTATCGACGGAAAGAGATATTATCATTGAAATATCTCTCGAATTAAACGTGAAGCCAGAAACTTGCAGCGTTGACTTAAAGTTGAGGTTCTCTTGTTGAAATTGATTATAAAACATAGGAATTTCAGTAATTTTATTTTATTTTAACTGTATTCTAATTTAGGTTTTCCTTAGGCACAGAACATCCTCGAAATAAATAATAGTTTTAAAGTCACCAAATCTTTGTGATTAATTCCTTCAATATCATGTAAAAAGTTCGTGGATTCGAAGGCGTAACTGAAATTTCTTATTGTTTTCCATTTGTAATCCTAAAATAAGGGTCTTGGGCAGAGACACTGACAGTCCAATATGGCGGAAACGGAATTAACGCCTCATTTTATTTTCTCTAAAACGTGCGAAGTTACCAGTGCAATGCAACTGCTATATATTATAATAATTATATCAAAAAATGAAGTGTAAGAAATATTAAAAATAATGTTGGCACATAACATTACATTACGTTTTGAGATTCGTGTCAAATCTCAAAAAAATAAATATTGTGTGACAATAAGAATTATAATTAATTGTAACTAGAGTATTTTAAGGAATTATTTTCAGCTAAAACTCGTATTATCTATTTCAGTTTTTCGGAAATAGCATTAACTGAAATATAATCTTGGTAATAGAGGGTGGGTGTATGAAAAAGGATGCAGCATTTCTACTCAAGATGGAGCCATTACGGAATGAGCTCAATTCCACGAGCGCCACACCTTTCTCGGTGATAAATGTCATTGAAAATGTCTTGCAATTTATTTGCCGTAGCTTTTCAAATTACCACCTACTTAGAATTGGAGGTATATTTTCTACTACGAATAACACTCGCTTGAAATGTTTGAATAAAATGTATTACAGCAATTCTATGCACAAACTTTACGGGCACAATTAAGAAATAAAACAAGTGTCTGTCACATAGATATCTACCACAAAAAGCACTATAGAAATTAAATATGTTATGTTTTAATGAATCTCCTGTTTTATTTTTGAAATGACGAAATTTACAATTAATCAATTTTGGCCGTTACTAATTTTTGAAGGACGTAAGTCTGCTTCGTTCTTAGTAACAACACTTGTGTAATATTATAGTTAAATATTATTACAAAAATATATCAGATATGCCATTAGGCGTCAAAAAGTGAGGACTCGAAAGCGTCGTAGTTAGGACGCTTTTTGTATAGCTGTGTCTGTCGTGTGTTTCCATTTACGCTTAAGTGACAACCACTAGCTGTCATCTTCTTTCTTATTATTTTAATTACGCTATCCTTTGACACAATTTGACATGTATGAATGTTGTTGTCACTGTATCGGAACACTTTTAACTGGTGATTTTGTATGAATATAACATACATATATTAATATTATAAAGCGTAAGAGCGTATGTTTGGAGGCGGTGATCTTAGGAACTACTCATCGGATTTTAAAAATTCTTTTTGAATTAACAAGCTGAGCTATTACAACATGTGATAGACTATTTAACATCACGCTATAATACTTAGGAGCGAAGTAAAATGGAAAAAACTGCATGCGTAAAAGGGATAGACAAAAACGTCAAGATTCTACCAAGATAGACAACACCTCGAAAATGATAAACAGCAATCGAGTGATGTGATTGGATGCGATGCTATGCACATGTTGCCAATAATAAATCCATTTACTTAACATAAAAAAAATATGACGACAAATATTTAAATAGAATTAATCTCCATTATTTTTCTTCTTTCTTTCTACTTACTTTCGACAGTAAATCCGTTAGCCTTTAAAAATAAACTGGTCCTTATCCTTTTAATTAAAATTAACAAACCAATTTAGTAGAAAACACTGGCGGCGCGGTTTCAATGACACATACGCTACTTCTAAAGTTGGCCTCTATGGCGTCGATGTCAATCGTCGCGTCGATCAAAATCAAACGTCACGCAGTCATATCAACAAGATCATCAACGCTTTTCCGTGTATCAAAAATGTAGGAAAAACAGTGATAATATCGAAGAAACATAGTTCAAAAGCGTTATAAGGTAATGATACCATGTTCAGTGTTACAACGATGTTACATTCTAGATTAGATCATACTTGAACTATACTTGAACTTGAATAATATTTATTTATTTTACATCCATGATATAAAATAAATAAAGTAATAAAAATTCCATAAAAAAATAAAAACACAGGCAGTAAGGACTGCCTACAGAATTGAAAACTCAAAACAGGAAGGCGCGACAATAATTCAAAAATAATTACATAACAAACAAAAGTATACCCTTGTATTTTAACAATAAAATTCACAATTGGATAGTATGAAAATAAATAAGCGTGCAATAGAAAAACGGTCAAGTATAGTGGTAGGAGTAAGTCCGTTAAAACGATATGCTATTGGTAAATGGCAATTGCACGACACCACCTAGTGGTCAAAGTCATCACTACTCAAAGCGGGTCATGGGCTCTTATGGAAGTCGATGCAATCGCCACCTGGATTTCAAAAATGTAACTACTCAAAACCGGGCCGCAAAATACATTGGAGACATTTACCTATCCCTACTCCGCTGGAGAAAGTATACTTCGAATCACGCGTGGTAGGGATAAGAAAAAGATGGCGCGTAACGGAAAAATGTGACGCGTAACGAAAAAATGTTACACTAAATTTTTTTCCAACCCCGATAAAGTTTCACTTCAAAAAATAAATAAATAAATATTATGTTATATCTTGTAAACTTCATCACCGAACATTTTAATAGATATTTTATGATTTTTAACATTTGCTTTTAAAGTTCTTTTAATGAAAATGTCATCTAGGCGAACAACAGGCAAAGCAATTATCTTTCTTCATCGTCAGTAGGTACAAATAGAGGAAAATTTTTTTTTATACACGTTGTGCACGAAGAGTAAATTAGATAGAGACTAAAAGTCGCCAGGGACGCAAAAGAGATAGAGTTTGTAGTCGATTATTGTCTATCCTATATGCCTATTCCATCAATCGAACAATACTATTTAATAAAGTTTTGAATTATATTTGTTTCCTATAAATTATCTCGTCTAATTTTAGTTCGTCGTATGTATTTCAAAATAATGATAAAATAAGCTTTACATTGATAGTACTCAGGCAAGGATATCATGTATACTTCTTACATTTTGTTACGTGTGTAAATGAAATAACGACTTGACTTCTTGTTTTATTAATCAACGACAGATGGCGGTGTAAACAGTGAAGTTTCTATACTAGTTACTGTGTCACGTGATGCATCGATCATGAAACTGATCTTATACATCGATAATCTATATATTTCGTCAATCAAACTGTCACATTTGTGATAAAATAAGCGCAGTGCCCGGCGGTAGCGAACGCTATCTCTGTCAACACCAGTAAGCCACTAGTCGTAAGAGAAACTAAGACGGAATAGAGAAACATTGGTAACGTGATTAATGACTAAAGTAATTCCAAACTCGTTAATACATTCCATTATTGTTGTGAAAGTATCAAATAAGTGATCGTACACTAAAATAATTTGAGAATATCTTTGTTACATAAATATTTAAATTGAAAGTAAAACGTATCGTAAAATGATTTTAATTAGTTTGTAATATCAAATTATAATTTCGTACAACATTTAAACATCCCTGATTTCGATACTCCGGATTTATTTTACGCTTCAAAGTTGGGCAATAATTCCACAATTATTATTAATTATTAACCGGGGTAATAATACAATATCCGATTTTAATATACCCTGTAAAACAATACCATCGATATCTGATACTTGTAATAAGAAAATTTTTCCCAATATTTTTTAGAAGTAGTCCATAATATTTAACTAAAGTGCCTTGTACACACTACTAACCTATGTGATATTAATCAAACTAATTGTAATTCATTAGGATTTCATCGAGGATATTCGAAATTAGAGGCTGTTTAATTTTACTGGGTAATGTTACATGGCATAGCCATTAAAATACAAATAAAATATAGATTGGGTAGGACTACAGACATATGTTCACGATTGTCCAGGATAAAACTAAATTCTCTGAAACATCTTAAGTAATCGGAGAAATACCAAAAGAAGATGGGAATAAAGATAACTGTTTTCTTATTTTATTTTATCACAAAATCAAATTAAGTCATTCAAGATTAAAAGAAGTAGTGCAATTCACGAAAACATTCATCACGGCGCTTTGCGGAAAACGGAGGTTTCTTCATATTTCCGGGAAGTAATCCCCAAGTGCAATTTATCAAAGCTTCAACGGCTCTTCATTCTTTGTTGGCTGCGGTACGTCCTAAATAAAACGACAACGGAATATTAATATGTTAACCGTGAAAGAATTATGAACCGGTTAATATAAACTCTGATAAAAATATTCTTTCGTAAAAGTATCTATCAATTTAGATACAAACCGTATATTTTTTATCTCTTAAAATAACTATAATAATATTTCAAATCGCTTAAAAAAAATAACAAACTACATATTTACTTAGTCTTCTTAGCGTTAACACGGCAATAGGTTGCGTACTAACTTACTTACTACCGGGAGATCTTAAAGCTCCAAATATTTCACTCGACTGTTTTGTTAAGATCTAGTACTTTGAATATGTTACTTCTAAAACAATAGTAGACGTTATTATAGTCTTCGACGGTAACACTTACACCGATAGCTGGTCAATCCAGCAACTAGGCCCCTAGATTACCTAGGGACCTAGAATTTTTATTTTTTAGCTCAAGATCATTCGGATCGCGAGCCCTGTATTAATAAGGTTAGCAGCAACTACTTCTCCGAAAATACATACACATCTAAAACAATTATAGGTGCTATATTGCTTTACTCTTAGAGTAGACTCCAAGAAATAAAACCTGCACCTTATTAAGCGTTTTATTGTTTAATAATTGTCAAGATACACTAAGGATAACTTTTAACTACTTAATACTTAATATAAAAACTGATCTAGACAAGTATTTAGTGTATTATTTTATTTATTTTGACAAATACTTACTTTTAGCAAAAACTTAAGATATTATAATAATTCGATAAAATACAAATACATAAATGGCACAATAAAATAGCGAATTGGCTATTACACTCAATAAAAGAAAAATATCTACAATAATTTCATGGCTCCCGCTCGCGTTGTCCTCCCTTGTGACCCCTCGATTATCTTCAAATATATTGACGTGTCCATCAAATATAATAATAACACGATATCATTAAATCTGTTGTGACAAAATAGTTTAATAATTATTATAATATTTATTAAAGAGTTCAAACAACTTTAAGAACTTAAAGAGTTTTAACAACTTAACTTAAAGGACTAGCAATGTATTTGTGAGACCTTGTCGATACATTAATAAATCAATACGAATATTAATGGTCCATTAAATCTATCACCTGGTAGCATTGATGACAAATTGCTGCATTTTTTATCCTGGTTGCAATTGGCAATATCCTTACGTCCTTGGCAATATCTCTTATACTATTTTTTAATTTTTTTAACATTTATTAGATTATTTATTATTACTTAATATTATTTATTTATGTACTCTTTAATTTCTAAATTTAATAACAATTTATTTCATAATATGATGCCATCGAAATATAACCCTGATAATAATAGGTTTGCTAATCCATAATACTGCAGTCAGAATTGTTCTAAAGCGGATAGTGTAAATATCACACTAGATTGGCCTTGTTCGCATTTGTCATTACAAAATATTGTTTGTTAATTTTCGTTTGTGAACCAATAATTTAAATGAATTTTTGTAATTTCGTACTTGAAAAATAAATGTATTTATCATCCAATGCAAAGCTTTCTCGCAAAAATTTATGTTTCTTTTCGGCGGCTAAATAAACAAAGATCAGAGACACGAACATGCGACTCAGACTTTTTCTTTCTCGTAATCGTCGTCTCTTTGACGTTGTCTATAAGCTGATTCTTAATCTCCTTCCTCTGCATAGTCGAGGATGATTGATGTTACAACTAACTAAATCACAATACGTGCGTAAGACGTATTCTTCTTCTGCTATTTAAAAGAACACGTAAGCCCACTCACATGCTGCGATGTGAACTTGTGAAGAAATCCGTCAGAGATTGACATTTTTCTTTAACAACCCCTCAGGGTTACAGATGAATGAAGAATGTAAGAATAAGTCCTGGCGACTATATTGTCTAACATACGACATCGTATTTTACGCGTACTCGGGCAATGGCGCTAGCTCCTCATGCAAACTGACGGCCAAAGTTGTCAATCATCCACGTTGTATCCATCGCTGTCGACAGTAATCGCACTGCAAAGATGTATTGTTCAGATTTAATTTATTGGAAACTTTTAATGAGGAAATAAACCTAAATACTTCTATAAACTATGAGTGGTTCCAGTAGTGGTACCGGATACAGTAATTACGTATTTTTAACCGAAACACGCTTAATTATAACGACTCACGAAACGGACAAACTTCTATATCATGCCATTTGTAATTTTCCTTTTTTTAAAACTTATAACAATTATTTATAACATACTTGTCTCTGTTACCCCATCCATATATGTATGTGTAACGATTCAGGTGAGTGCAAAGGAGCCAGCTGAAAACTAGCACAGGGACGGTTTAGTGCGTCCCTACATACGATGACTACTTTTTGCCACAAATTACTTCTAAGTATTGTTGTACTACTTCATATATACCTATAATTATATTGTTTCGATTATCGATAAAATAAATTTAAAGTAATCAGAGTATGGCACTACGTGAACTCTGATACACACATATTGTATATTGTACGACTCTAGACGATTCTCCAGACTTTCACTAGGGAGAAAGTACCTTAAATGTCCATAGATTAACACTAATAAATAAATTACTGAATTAATTTTACTAAAAGAAGACTTTATTATTGTTCTAAAAATAATTTCAACAGTACTAGATCCCGCAACAACAATATCTCTTGCACGAATTGGCCGGCTCGACCGTTGAAATACCATGACCTCACAGAAGACAGGCCCGAAGTAGAAGTATTCGGCGTTACGTCTAAAAATTGAGGTGCCGGAGGCCCAATTCCAGTAATTCCTTTTTAATTTAATTCCTAATTTCTTAATAAGTATAGGATGGGAAGGTGAAGAGGATTGAATAGGATTGAAGGGGAAGGGATGGACAGGAAAAAAGTTGATGCAGTTCAAACCTTGAATTTCTATATTTTTACTCCTAAAATAGCAACGTTTTGCAATTATCTCCAACAATAGACAAAATAATTCCCTTTGTTTTCACTAATGTAACGGCATTAAATTTCCATTCCTATTAATACCTAATAGCTGAAGTTTCACGCGTGAAAACCACAAATGTTTTGAACGCATTTATCTATGCCCAATAACAATTACTAATTACTTACACGATTTAAATTGCAAAAAGTATTACCACAGTCAAATTATATTGCTTGTAAAACTATTATTACAATTCACTTATACATTTTTGTAAACATTTATCAGAAAACATATCCACATATTTTAAGCTTACACTTATAACCATAATCTTGATAGAAACCAAAGAGAACCGTTGGGGGGAAATGTTGGGACACGTGTTGAGAAAGCCAGACGTCGTCGTCGACGTCAAGAGGAAGGCACATTGCAGGGAGCATTGGAGATTGCTCCACCGACAAGAGAACAGCTGTTAAATTTATTATAATGAATTGAAACAAGTCTTCTATAATTATAAATGGACGAAAACATATAAAGACATGTAATAAATTTTAAGTAAAGCGACTTAATGACAATGATCATTGAGCAAACACATTAAGGTTGAGAAACAATTCACAAATTGCTGGATTCAGAATTGTCCTTGCATATAAATGTGGACAAGTGACAAATGATTGCGATGCGGTCTTCTTGGGCGAGACAGACAGATTTACGATCACCACAAAACTGAAACTCGCATCGAGTAACACTCATTTGACTGAAACAAGTAATGAAAGTAATTTTCATTTGCTTTTATTGCTTAGCGATAACAGGGTTATATACCTAAAATAAAACGAAATACGTTAATATTACTTGATATCCCGAGGATAATTTATCTAAATATCTAAATATGAATGTTATTAATAACATCGAAATCCTAATTCATAACTTTTAAAATGCGAATTTCGAATTTCTCAAGGCTATTTATTAGGTTTTTTAGAAGTACAAAAAATGAACATATCCTTATGAGTATATATTTTTTCAAATGCAACTAAAAATTATTTCAATTTTTCTGGTTTAAAGATAAGTTATAACTACATGTCAATAAATAATTTCTCAAATTAATGAACCCTTTTAAATGTTGTAGTTGTAATTGAGAGATTTAAAAACAACTTTCGATAAACTCAAATCCATTATCATGTTCTTCTTGAGCCTTACTTCCGGTTTTTTGATTCCATATTCGTGATACCGTTATAAATAGAGATGTAACATTATAATCTTAGACTTATCTACATATTTAAATGTCTTACTATAATTCTTAACGTTAATTTTTTGAAGAATGTGCAGTCCGTGCAGATTTTAGACTGTATTCATATTAGATGATAGAAATTGCAAGTCAAGTGCTAAATTGTGTTGGTGCTTCTTCACCACGCATTTAGTAAATGTTGGACAATGACCAATGCTTGAATAATTATATTACCTGTTACATTTTTCGGTTTATCTGTTTATTTACTAATAAACATTGTTGAATTCTGCTGCTCTAATTGCACGCTCAATGTTAAGGCCCTTGCATCATTTAAATATAATCCTGAGAAACTTAGTTCGATCAGATATCCAAACTTCGTATGCGATAGAGACGGAATACATATTATTAAAGTTTCTTAAATGCCTTTCAATACAATCTAAAATCTGAAATAGGGATTTTATCTAGAGTTTGATAAAAGTTAGAATTATGTAAAGGCTATTTTACCGCTGGATAAGATAAATTCTTTTCTAATAATAAAGTTAAAAATGCTGATACAAATACATCCATATAGGTACAAAATTTTGATATAACTTTTTTATATATAAACAGTTTCTGAGATTGGCGCGCACAAACGCATAGACAAACAGGCAAAAATTCTAATAGTCATTGTTTTGTGTTTTATTGCATTTATTCATTATTATTTAGGCACACAATAATAGTTTTTCTCAAATATATTCCATGTACAGATAGCGATCAGTTACATTTATTATATGTAAAGAACAGTATAGATGAACTAAATATATTTAAATTAATCACTAATATTTGAAAAATGCAAACATTAAAACCACTGTTGATGCGCAGTGGTAATCTAGCGAGTTATTTTAATTAAATAAATATGCGCTCACGCCTGTAACCCAGAGGGGTAGGCAGAGATCATGGATTTCCATTTGGCGCGATCCTGGCACACCTCTCTCGCTTCTTCTACATTCATACATCTACGCATACATGTTCGTCGGTTATGGGTGTTTATCTGTTTATGCGATTAATACAGCTACTATTGGCTTTCATATCTAGAAATGAATTGAATTTCACTACTAATTAATTTCGATATGGCTTTAGAAAATACCTATCCGGATACAATATGATATAAGCCTTTTGAAGTAAATTAAAATAAACTTTATTGGATAGTCGGCGTTTATAGCGTACATTTGTATTATTAAAACAATTTAATAAAGAACTTCATCCAAATATATTTATATAATTCTGTTTAAATCTTTTATTAATTTGTATCTGATATTACACAAAAAATGTCAGTAAAAGGCCTTTGATAAAATATTTTATCCAACAAACCAATCTATATAGAGAATTGTGTGTTCAGCCACTTCCAAGAAATCTTTTGCAAGTGATACGAAATTAATTATTCCCGCAGGAGGAATAAGAATTTGTTCCTGCTTCTCGTAAAATCTTAGCTGAATAAGCTGAAAGATCATTTATTTTCTTCCTTACATCGTGTAGTAATAAAAAAATATGGTCACTATAAAAATAAAAAATAGGCAATCATAGAACGGCGAAGGCGCGACAATAGTTTAAAAATAAATTTAAATAAGAAAAATAAATGAAAAAAGCTCACATGTTGCAGTCGCATGTTGAGCATGTTTTTCACGTGAACATATAAGATTTTCCCCTACTAAATATCGTCTAACGCGGCTAAAGAAGTTTTTACTTCAAAACACTGTTTCGATAATATTTGTTCATTATCCATAATAATAAATCAGCCCTTTTTTTTAGAATGTTCCCCACTGCAGGGGACAGGCCTCCTCTCCGAGAGAGGGAAGGGGCCGTAATCCACCACTCTGGCCCAGTGCGGGTTGGTGGATGTGCCAAGTCTTCAAATTTATTGCTTCTAAGACATGCCGGTTTCCTCACAATGGTTTCCTCACAATGTTTTTGGAGCAGTGGTTATGAAATAAATTAAATAAAGTAAAGATCAGTCAAGTCAGGCAGGCGCTGAGTTCGAACCCGCGACCTACAGTACGTAAGTCGGGGCCTAAACAACTGAGCCACCACTGCTCCTAATAAATTGCTATAACGTTATAGTCTAAGAGGCTATTATAATCTACATTTAATACTCTAGCTTACAAACATATTTATTTGGATAAAGATTAGTACTGAATACGAAAAAATAGCGTCGTATATTTACGACGTTTATTTTTATTTTTCATTGAATGACGCGATAACCGTAGAAGATAGAGATATGCCGTCACCGACTTTTATTTAGCATTTTTAGAGATTTACAATTCTTTCACACATTTTTGTACGGCCTATAGTTTAGGCTACGTAAGCCAAGAAAGAAAAATTCAACGTTGTCATATTATGCATTCAATAATAACTTAAAAACTATTAACGAGTAGTTTTTAAGTGTTAAGAACTCGAAAACTTCTCCTTGGAACTTGACTAAAAATAGGACCACACGACGAGCACTAGCTGTCGAACAAAAAAAGAATCATCGAAATCGGATCATAAATCTCAGCGTATTCGGTGTACATACATAAAAAATACCAATCGAATAGAGAACCACATCCTTTTTGAAGTCTGTGAATACAAGTAGAAATAATGAAATTGTATTTTTTTATAAGATAAGGGGGCAACCGAGCGGCGAGAACGCTGATGTGATCAACGTCGCCCATGGACACCTGCAATACCAGAGGAATTGCAAATGCGTTGCCGGCCTTTTAGAAAAACATAAGCTCGCTTCTTGAAGGACCCTAAGTCGCACTGGTTTGGAAATACCGCCGAGGACAGACCGTTTCACAGCGCGGCTGTGCTTGGTAGAAAATTTCGCGAGAACCGCACTGTGGGGGAAATCCAGCCATCCAAGACGAAACTCGGCGGCAGGAATCGTTGCAAACAGTTCTTCGGAACACTCCTCGTGGTACATAATACAGAATATATATACAATAGCTAAGCTATGACGACTCTGATAGATACCTATGCGCGAAAAAACGAAATTTAGCTAATTCTACTGTCTTATAGCACACATAACGTCTGTGTTCAATTTCTTCAATATAAAAGTCAAAGTCACTGTGTACTCGCACTAAAAGTAAAAAAATGTGAACAGACTTGACGATTGAAATCTCTCGTAATTTGTAAGATACTTCAAACTGGACTGTTCATTCCTTGGTAAAAACCATGTAAAAATAAAGAGCCGACTCGAACCGTCCCTTTTCTTGTAGAAAGGTACACTTTAGTTTCCCAACTCACGTTAGGATAAATGTGACTTGCTAGTATCCATTGTTTGATGATAGATATACGCCGTTATTCCAAAAGCCTTGGATCTTTCCAATCCAAATCCAAGACTTTTGGATGAACGGAAGGAAACCCATTCAAAATTACAGAATAACATTTTTACAATATTAGTAGAATACAGTATAATGAATTATAATTAAAAAGATCATAATGGCATTTACCTGTTCACTCTTCTCATGAAAGTGCCTACCCACGCTATTATCAGACGGAAACACGGCCGATGGCAACTATTCTAACATTGAAAGTTATACATTTTGGACTGATGTATCTGTATCTTCAAAGTACAGAAGCTGTAAGTATCTTTTGATTCTGAAGATTCTCAATGAAACTAAAATACACCTCCATTAACGATGCTTTATGCTCGGGACTTAAATTTTGATGTTTTATTTTAAAATAATAAGTTTATACATTTTTAGCCAAGGATTATTCTTCACAAAATGAGAACAATTTTCCAAACGTCAAAAAGCACCGAGCGCTATGAATGTCCAGCAATTTATTTGCGGTTATTCATCCGATACTTAACGTAACTTTTCCTCTTACTCATACTTAGCTCGACACTATATAAAGAAAAATACGTATACTTCATTTGTTGGTGTCCTTTATTTGAGTAACGTAAAGGGAAGAAAATTGCGAGGGCGAAGAAGAATAGGAGGAAATTAAGTAGCCAAAATTTTCGATATAGAACATTGCGTAAGATGTATGTACGTGTGTACGTAATGTAATGACATGTGAGATGCAATACCTACCTTCACTTTTGTGAACACATTCAAAATATGAATCAAAATTATGAATTTAGGATACTGTTAGGAAGTAGTACTGCTAAGTCTCAGGTCAAATGTATGATTTTCATCCGCGACCTAATATTTGTATGACGCTTTCTAATTTAAATCACACTCAAAATCCAGGTCGATATTAAAAATTTAATATCGAGTTTGTTAGTTTTATTTTCAATTTACAATAATTTTATTTTCATTTGGTACTATTACGACTATTGATCTGTATTTGTATTTTCATTAATTATTCTGAACGTACCGAATAGATTTGAGGTTTACACATGAGTTGTTTGTAACTATAACGTATTCAGCACATGTTTTTACTAACTTATTGGAACGTATGTAATGTCACCTTGTCTGGCTTGTGAGACACAAAATAGATACATCAAGTACCTTGTCCAATGAATAAAAGTAATAAAAATAAAAAGGTTTTGCTTTCGATGGAGCAATTGAATCAAAAACACAACGGCATTATAAACATAAAAGTTTTTATAAAAATCGTACCAATAACAACAGTGGTAGAGCCTGCAACAACAACATCTGTTGCACGAATGGGCCGGCTCGACCGGTGAAATACCACGACCTCACAGAAAACAGCAGAAGTGAAGTGAAAGTAGAAGTAGAAGTACTCTGCGTTTCGTCTGATGAGTGAGGTGCCGGAGGCCTAATTTCAGTCCTCTTCCCCTTCCCACCCTTTCCTCAGCAGGATAGGATGGGAACGGGAAGAGGATTGGACGGGAGGGTATGACGGGGAAAAGGAAATATCCTTAATCCTGTTTATGCCCTACTCTGTCCATTAAAGGTAGGCAACGCATCTGCAACACATTTGCTTGTTGCGGATGTCTATGGGTAGCGTTCACTTAACATCAGGTGATCCGCTCGCTCGTTTGCCACCTTATCTCATAAAAAAAAACATTTAAAATCATTTCCCTTGAACATCACACACGGGGTCGGAATTACATATCCACCAGATTGTATTCATTTGTATGGGTTTACATTTTATTTAATGTGTTACTGCTTACAGAATTAGTTTGTCTTTGGAGTAGAGTCTATTTTAAAGAAGATGTTCCATGAACTTATCTGTACTAATAATATAAAGAGAATTATTATATTTATTCAATGAATGAATAAACTCGAAAACTACTGCTCCAATTTTAAAAAAATCTTTCATGAATAGCTATTTTATGAGCGAATAACCTAGAGTTTATAGTTATTTTTTTCTTTTCCTATCATTTCACGTATAATATTTATATGAAATTTTGATATATGAGCCATCGCCAATTTGTTTGGTGGTAAATAGACAACTGTAACGACAGTAAGCATCTATCGCCAAGGAACGCTCAGATTGATGTTCTATCGAATGGGAAGCTCATTGTTGTTTTTTTAATCTCGCGTTTTTCATCATACTTTAAAAGATAGAAAAGGCAATCGTTTTTCACTAAATTTATAATAATCATGTGCTGCAATGCTTTAATTATTATTTAAGAGTTGAGTACGTCGAATCGTTCTAAAGAATTCTAAAGATTTGGTTGGACGTAATATTTAGATTCATTGTCACTTCTAGTTGTATTGATAATTTAAAGTTTATTAAATTCGATATTTTTATTGAAAATACATATTTTTATTGTCTAGTACAGTTTGCAATACTAAGCAAAGACTTAATATATATTTCGCAATAGGGACCATTTTCAGAAAACTTGTACGCTACGAAAAACTTCGACAAACTATCGGGTGTTTCGCATCTGCTTCGAACTTTGTGTGTTATAAAATTTTAAACTGAATATGCAGTCTTAGTATATTTCCAAAGGTATACTTATACTATTTTATTTCTGCACAATTTTGTTGTAATGCCGATTGAGTAAATATCTGTCGTCATTAAAATTATCTGAATGTATGTGAATATATCAAATTATTTTTTGTTAAATGAAGAACGAGCGAAGGTTTTTGTGTTGATAATTATGTAAATGATGTAATCATTATAAGATGTGAATGCTTACCAAAATTACAAAACATAGAATTTAGTAAATATTTTAATTCAGGTATGACTCAGTAAGTTTGTTTGTTTTCTTACTTCGTATTTATTTAACCGACTACAAAAAGGAGGAGGTTATCAATTCGTGTGTGTGTGTGTTTTTTTTAATGTTTATTACCTCAGAACTCCGCTCCTGGTGAACCGATTTCGATGATTCTTTTTTTGTTCGAGAGCTAATGCTTGTCGATTGGTCCCATTTTGTTTTAGTCAAGATCCGACCGGTAGTTTTTGAGTTATTCGTAATAATGCATATTATGACAACGTTGAATTTTACTTTATTGGCTTACGTAGGCTAAACTATAGGACTTACATTAAAATGATGTATGAAATAATTGTAGCTCTTTATATAAGCTAAATAAAAGTCCGTGATGATATATATCTATCTTCTATAGTTGTCTCGCAATAACCATTTTTATCTTAGGAAACATTAATTAAAACGCACTCGATACGCGATTTTTCGTGTTCGGTATGAATCCTTATCCATTTAAATGTCTTAGTTATCAAGAGAATTTAATGTAGATTATAATTGTTCCTTGAACTATATCATTCTGACCACTAGTTTAGAAGATATCAAAAGTTTAAACTACAAAGTAAGTTAAAACTTCGCGCAATTGATTTCAAAAGCCCCATATAAATTAGATTCAAAAATAAAAAAATAAAAATCGAGAAAAAAAACAAAACCGACTTCAAAAAAACTATATTCAAAAACAACAAATGCACTTAAAAGTATAAAATAATTTTACGCAATTAAACATAAGAATCAATTCTTAATCATATTTATTTTTGGAGTCGGTGTCAGCATCAGCTAAGGGAATACCAATATACGAGGATGCCTTAAGAAAAAATTTTACAAATGAACTTTATACTAAACTAGTGACCCCCCCCGGCTTCGCCTGGGTACCACTAAATATGTTCATCCGATCGCTACCAAACACAGCTGACACTGACTCCAAAAAGAAACTTGATTAAGAATTGATTCTTATGTTTAATTGCGTAAAATTATTTTATACTTTTAAGTGCATTTCTTGTTTTTGAATATAGTTTTTTTGAAGTCGGTTTTGTTTTTATTTAAAAGTTTTTTTTGTCTGTTGCGGTTTTATGCACACAAATATATATTTTCACACATTGTCTATTTATTTAGCACAAATTATTTACGCACTTAAATACGATTAAGAAAAAGATAGTCATAGAACTCAAGACAAGGATAGTTAATTAATTTTTATTCATTATTTATTATCGAAGAAAAGAGCTAAACTTTGTTATCTCAGTATTTGAGCCATTTTAATATATAATAGATTTTTTTTCATAAAGGGAACATATTATGTTCGATTATATTTAAAAACCAATGAAATGGTTAGTGGCGAAAATAACTGCCTTTTGCTCACTTCAGATGTCGTTACTATTGGTTGTACCCAATTGTCTGTCGAACTTCATACAAAATATTAACACCGAAACACTTTTTTACCTTATTTTCTTATGAAAACACGCTGTGCATTTATTAATTGCAAAAACATGGGAATTTATATATATTTTAAAGATCCTGTCTAGGCTCCTGTTCTAAAGCTGTTTGAAGGAAAAACTGGAAGAGGCATCTCTTTTTCTTTATTCGGCTTCAAGCTCAGGTACATTCCGCACTGAATACATTTTCTGTTAATAATACGAAAAAATATCGTCGCAAAACAAACAAAAAAACAATGGCGAATAGAAGGAACACTCAACAGTCGCGACATCTGCTTTAAGGTTTGAGTTTTTAACCTCATTGGAAAATTACAATCAAATCAGCCTTATCATGCTTTCTATTATATGTAATTTATGAAAATGTATTCATAGAAAAGGTATTAGAATTATAATTCATTGTGTTGTAATTTCATTGGTTTAGCATTTATATGAAAAAGTATTCTGTTAAACAGAAAAAACAACATTTTATGCAATATAATAACAATTAACGCATTAATATTCTATTACGGTTCCATTCACAGAAAAATACATCCAACAAAACAAGAAAAAGCCGTCGAGGTTTTGATAAATTGCGCTAAGGGATTACTGCGTGAAAATATGAAGAAAACTACGCTTTGCCGCAAAGCTCCCTGACGAATGTATACATAAATTACAGTTTTTTTTTTCGCATGTTTTAATATTTTTTTTATCGGTTAAATGATGAGAATAATAAGGCAATAATTAATAACAAGTAACATACTTTGATTATACGAGTATGGGGATATTTTAAAAATCTCTCAGCTAATTGCCAACTGAACGAATCGTATTGAATTTAGAATTTAACGTATAATGTCAAACACAATATTTTTTTAAATACCGTTTTTACGTCCAATCTAACCTAACCTAACCTATACAGACAGTGTATAAATTGTGAATGATTCGTTCAGTTCACAATTCGCTGACAGTTTTAATATGCTTAGTCTGTATAAACTTAAGCTATAGTTCATTATCGCTAAAACATACATTTAAGTTTTCTGAGTCTTCTATAAAGCTTAAAACCAATGACTCTCATTCCAGTCCAAGATTTTTTAAACTGTTCAGTAAAACTATCGAAATGTCGTATCTTCTTTGCGTCATAACAATAAGGTTCCTTAGCGCAAGACAAAGACGTTTTTGTGATATCAAAAAGTGGGTCACCTTTTCACCCCGCTCACAACATACGCATTATGCATCTCCTTTTTCTCCTGTAAATAAAGGAATTTATGAATAAAAGATAGATCTGACATTTCCCGATTTAGAATTTACGGCGTTAACTTTAACGTACGTAATTTAACTAAAGTACATATATTTTAATTTGCTATTGGTTTCATCAATTATTTATATTACGTTGAGCATTACTACAAATATTTAATAGCCGAAGTAAAATAATCGCCTTTGAAAATACTTACGCAGTAATATTGATACTGATTGAAACGCATTCAATCATGTATTATCAAAAATCTTGTCATGTCATATAATCAAATTTGTATTACATTGTAACACAAAGAGATCGTTTAGACCACGTATCAATCATGGAACATTTTTTTACGGAAGGAGGCGATAGAGTAGGCGCTGTACCTGAAGTTTATAGTGTAAGATACGGCATAAGAAATGTATACCCTCATCTGTTATTTGATCAGGAGCTTGATTATACATTAGACAATATGTGGACGTCAAATCGAACGTGATTCATCCGAAGAATTTGAATGAATAGGTCATAACGAAATAGCTATTGCAGCTGCACGGATCTATTACTCATAAAATATGTAAATAACAGATGTGTCCACGTAACGAAAGATGGAAAATCCGTGACCCATACTTATAATTGTTGAAGAGATTATTTCTTTAGTCGATATTTAGTAGGGAAGAAATCTTATAGGTTCGCGTAAACATCATGTGCAACATGAAACATCAATATCCTTATTTGAATTTGGAACAGTTTCGACGAATTAACATTCTATTTTTCGTGTATTCGATTTTGAATTGCATTGGTAAGATATCAAGGGTTTATTTATGTCCTAAGGACTGCCTGTGTCTTTTTTTTTATTCAACAGAGTTGATTAATATTGTTTCATATCTTTACTACTAAGGAATGTAATTGGTTCACTTTCGTTTTTTATTAAGCGGTTAACAAGAATGTATATTACATTTTAATTAAAAAAATTCTTTTGATAGGAGGTAATTCAAAACTTTATGTACTCTAAAACTAGAACATCTAGTATTTACCTCTATACATGTAATTACTATTTGATATAAAACATAGTAATTATATTTTGAAAACCATAGTTTTATATACCTCTAAATACAGTATTCCGTATAAATCCAACGTTCAAAAATTAATCTCAGTTTTGTTTTAAAGTTGTGCAAATTTTTTTCCGAAACTTGAATCTTTACTTGTGTAAAGTGATGTTATTTCCTCGTTGGGATGGATTTACACAATTTCACACCACAAATCGACTTTTTTTGAAATTACAAACACGTTGAATTCGTATCACAGGAAATGCCTTACTGCGGATTTTATAAAGTCGCTAACTGACTTCTTTATTTTTGACACGCCGATTAGGTATTTATCTATTTTTTTTTTTTTTTTTTTGTGACTGAAAGGTCAGTTTGCCTTGAGGAGGCATTTACAGCTACACCGGGCTCGAGGCGGCAGGGCGCCCTAAGCCTGTTTAAGAGTAACTTAGCTCGAGGGCTCCCTCCGTAGAGGGAGCCTCGGCTCGGGCCGTTACTTTATTATTATCACCGGATTGGGAGGCCGCCGAGCTCTTGGGTCGCTTTGGCGGACGCTCCATGGAGTGACTCGGCTCAAGGGCCCCCGAGAGGGGACCTCGGCTTGGGCTGTCACTCATTACGCGTTTAGCATTCCGATTCGAGGGTGCCCGAGAGGGCCGAGCCTCGGCTCGATCGGTAGCTATTATCGAATTACATGAATTTCTAGAGCTAGCATTACTACCACTTCGGAGAGCGTTTGCGCTGGCAGAAGAAGTGGCGGAAGAAACTCCAGCAAGGCTTCTATCATTAATAGGGGAGAAAACCCTGCCAGCTATGTGGCCGTATCGTGAATGTGATGGCCGTCCTCGCCGGCGAGAACGGTGTGTACTTTTGCTGCGAAGTTGTTTTAACCTAGCCTGAGCGATCGTTATTGCATCGTCTCGATATTCGAGTACGTGCCTAGGTCTTCGATAGTCTTTGCGAAACTTGCCGAGCGCGATTGTTTGATAGGTGGCGGCACCTACAACTAGAGAATTAGGGTGACCGGCGGCGGAGTCGAAATAGCGGCGCGACGCCAACTTCAGGTGTTGAGCTATGGTGGGCAGATCTAAGTCCACGTGTAAATCGATGTTGCGCACGAACCACGGCGACCCTGTGGCCCTGCGCAAAAATCTATTTTGGATCAACTGAAGTCGGTGTATTTGTTTCGGGGATATGTGCGCGAATACCGGACTAGCATACGTCATAACGGGACGTACTACAGCTTTATAGAGTGTCACCTTGTTCCGGAGGGACATTTTGCTCTTTTTGTTGATTAATGGGAATAGGCGGCCTAGTACGAAGGCCGCCCGGTTCCTGACCCGGGTCACGTGAGCGACGAAGTTAAGTTTACGGTCAAGGATGACATCTAGGTATTTTACCTTATCTTCCCAGGGAATCGGGCTGTCCATGAGTTCAATGGATGGGAGACGCGGTAAGTGCGCTTCCCTATGTTGCGAAAAGAAGAGGGCCGCGCTTTTCGGATTCGGTTCGATTTCGGATTTATTTCGATCCTCCATTTCCGGAACCATTCGCCGAGGGTGGTGGCTGCGGTCTGGAGGCATCGACATATGACATCAGGCTGACGGCCTGACGTGAAAATGCAGGTGTCATAGGCAAATAGGGCTAATTCTACACCGCGTACGCGCGGTATGTCATTGGTGTAGAGGGTAAATAGGACTGGGCCTAACACCGAACCTTGAGGCACCCCGGCTCGAACGGGGTGTGCTTGAGAGCACACTCCCTCGACGCGGTATCGGAACGTTCGATTACTAAGGAAGTCTCGTATTATGCATACGAGACGATCGGGCACTCCGTACTTATACAGCTTGTATATAAGCCCGTTGTGCCAGACTTTATCGAACGCCGTATTTATCTAGAGGTATATAACATCTTTGTTGTAAACATTTTTTTTATAAGAGAAGGGGGCATACGAGCAGCGGGAACACCAAGGTGCTCAACGTCGCCCATGGACACCTGCAACACCAGGGGAACTGCAGATGCAAAAAAAAACAAAACATATCAAAATTCAGTTTATATAGCGAGAAATAATACCTATACATAATTTCAGTTAAATATATTTAAGTAAGGAGAGCAAACACCAAAATGAATTAAACTGCAACTGGAAGTTGTTGCCTACGAGCGCGCTGCCGTAGCGTAAAGTATCGCATGAATGGCTGAATGCGGGTAAATTAAGTGATACAAATTTGCAGAGGCTTTCCAGTTTCTCTGTTTGAATAATATGTCTGCAACGCTTCATTTACCCTAGAAAGTCTGTTAAATATACCTAATATTACTAACTGAAACCTGAACTAAATCAAAGAAAAAAGCAAGTGGACTGGAAGTCTGATGGAAATAGACAAAGTTTGTTATTGTAGAGTACACAACTCCCTATACTAGAAAAAAGAAAACTTATGGATATGATACCCTCTTTGTCTTTATCTTAACTTGTCTTATTGTTTTATATTTCGTTTATATCATTTTGTGTTTATTTATTAATTTTTACAAACCCAAAAAGTATTTTATGGGTTAATAACAAAACAGAAAAAGAAGATTTACCAAGTCGAAACAGTGTATAATAGATACGTACATGGAAGCTATCAGTTTGTATAAAACAGAGTGAGTGGATCTTGAAATGGAGACCGTACTCAAGCAAACTTAATGTTACAAACAACCGGGGTAAATGGAGTGAGCCCGCTACCAGCTTCCGGATACTTAAAACTCAACATGCTTAATTGAGCTCCTTGTGAGAGACGTACGCCAACTAGTGGTTAGGTTTGGTGTTCATACGTAGTGACTTGTTATGAATGACCAAACAAGATAAATGAAATTAGCTTACTTGATTGTCTTACAAAACAAAATGTTCAGAAGGATTTAAGTAATCTTACGACTTTCATACTGACGTATCGTAACGTAGCTTATTTAAATTTGCTGCATTCGCTGTCTGAGATCAAAGCCAGATAGCTATTGCTTGCTAACACTTAGTGTTCGGTTATATATTGAATGATTGTAGCGAATGTTATACGATCGATGTAAAACGTCAGCACATCTGGGTCAAAAAGACTTGAGAAATTATGCTATAATATGAAGCATCGGAACGCGTTAACATCTTGACATCTTTTCTGGTGACGTGAAGCCTCATGTCTCGACAACGATAATTCGTTTTGGAATGTAGATATAGTTTACATAATGATTTTGTTTTTCATAAAAAGGAATTGTAAAATCGGAGAATCATCGATTTTTATCAATAAAAAAGTAAAAAATTGCATTATTTTAACTTTGCCTTAGAAATTCTATAAATATTTTAACTTGTCTGAGTACTTTAAAATGTTATTACGAGTGACCTGTTTAACACAATGTAATATGAAAGGGTTGTATAAATTTAAAGTAGTTTTTCATAAGTTAATAAGCCGTAAATGCCTGTTAAAAGTTACGACGCTAGAAAAACTAATTTAAACTTTGAAGGGTGACATTATTTATTCAACAACCGTCCAGCTATTTGAGTTAAGTTTAACAGTCACGTTAATATGAAACATCGCTTATGGTAATTGATAAAAACATATTATTTAAATTATATATTATGAACACAAACTACAGCCTGATAAACATACGGTGGATTATATTGGAATATAAGTATATCGTTCAATGAATTAACTTTACCTAAATATTTAAACAGTTTTAATTCTCAGAAAGTGTAATCATCTATCGCCTGGAGCATTTCCATATGTTAATAAACTTTTAGTTTTCGGCATATGTATAAGTTATTGTGATATTACTAAAAATGCAAATAGGTATGGTGAATATATGAATAAAATTAAATATGAAAAACAATAAAATAGAAATAGAAATATTAAACGACACATTTAATATTATTGTTGGCAATTTCAGCTACATCAATTATAATAGTTTGAGATTCGAATCAAAGTCAGATTCTCTTTGCATTATTTTATTTGATTCCTCGAAAAAAGTGTGTCGTGTGTGTGCACGCTCCATGTCCAAACATGAAATGACAAAATAATATATCGGAACACCGCAAGAAACGTATAAACCTATTTAAACATGTTACAAGAGCAGTTACCTATTTAAACATGTTACAGTTTGACGTTTCCGACCGAGTCTGCCAGGCACTTCTAGGATCGACTAGGCAAAGCTTATTTAATTTCTACGTTTGACTGAAAAGTTAGAAACTTCAAGGCTTCAGCCAAAGTAGTTAAGTTATTTCGTATTTTGCCCAAAGGCTTTGGTCCAACTTAGGATAAACCGGTTATTACGGGGAGATACTGCATATCTACCTTTGTACTAAATGGTGGCTACTCTCTGATGAGATGGTAGAGGGGCTCCATCAGTAGTCTATCCTCGACAACCGGGCCGACAAAAGTTTATACTCAATTGAATGATCATTACGGGATTGTAAAACATGTCCTGCTAATAACTTTAAGTCTAGCAATTGTTAATAAATTTAACTATAATTAACTACAAATTGTTACCCACACTTTACGAGTTTAAGACCACGAGAGCTTGTTTTTTTTTTACCATTATCGCTGAAGCTTAAGATGACATATCTAATAAATAAATATGCGCACCCACCCATAACCCAGAGGGCAGATTACCATTTGGCTCGATCCTGTCACACCTCTCTCGCTTCTTCTACATTAATGCTCGTCGGTTATGAGTGCTCCTTATATCTATGTTGTTTCTTATTATATATAATCCAGTCACGTCTACTCTGTCACCTAATTAATTGTAAAAGTTAACGTTATTAGTATTAAAATACGTGTTTATTTTTGGCCGACACAATTAGTGCTTTAATTTGGCAAGGAATTACTGCAATTTCAGACACCACTAGAACTTTTATTTGGTGATTAACCCACTCGCTTCGGGCAAATTGCCCGCATTTGTTTGTCGCAACGAATCTCATAAAACAAGTATTTTGATTGTGATGGGTTTGATACAGATGAATTAATGAAATTAATTCTCTTTCTCCTTCAAATTAGCAATAACACGTAGATATACAGAGTAATACCAAAAATAGTGAACCAATTGCAATATTAATAACAAGACCACAACATGCCCCAAATCAAAGAAAAAAACTATTCTGCGCATAAAAAAATCATGATATCTATAACCATAGATACACTCACAAATCCAAATCAAAACATATAAAAATAAATCAGTTTTTATTATTATTTATTTATTTCTTATTACAAATATACAGTTTTGTATTTCAAAGATCTAGGATATCTTGAATTGTCTAGGCTTGACTTATCATCTCCTAAATATTCCGATGATCTCTTAATGACATAAAATACACAGTATATACCACGGGGAGTGTTCCGAAGAACTGTTTGGAACGATTCCTGCCGCCGAGTTTCGTCATCGCACGACACGACAGACCGCCAGGTATCACACCACCTGGATGGCTGGCATTCCTCCACAGTGCGGTTCTCGTAAAATTTTGCTGCCACGTCCAGCCGCGCTGTGGAACGGTTTGTCCTCAGCGGTATTTCCAAACCAGTACGATTTAGGGTCCTTCAAGAATCAAGCCTTTCTTTTTCTTAAAGGCCGGCAACGCATCTGCTGCTCCTCTGGTGTTGCAGGTGTCCATGAGCGACGTTGATAACCTTGGTGTTCCCGTCGCTCGTTTTCCTCCTTCTCTTATAAAAAAATAATGATAAAAAAAAATAATGAATATCTGGTGCATATGGTCAAGCACTATCTTTGTTTATATAAAACAAATGATATAGTTTACCAATCATTAAACCTAACGTATGCCTCTTAAACCTATAACGTATTTAAAAACATTTTAGAGGATTAAAATTAAGGTATATCTTAATATTTACTATAATATTTTATAGCCAAATAAAGTAGCATGTAAAATAAGTTTATGATCCGTTTTTACGATCTACGAAAATTTTATTTGCTATCCGAAGCGATACGGCTTTATTGAGTGATAAGATAATTCTTAATGTTTTCTGGTGATACATGTTAATAGCAACGGATACAAGTAAATTGCTTTATTATTGTTATATTGATCGATTGTATTATTTTGACGATTTAAATAATAAATCTAAGTGTGGAAAATAAAACAATCAAGATGGTTTGGATGGAATTATTCCAGCCTCCTGCTAACCTTGTGGAATGACCGTCAGCGTTTTTCCAAGCGGATACGCCTTTAACAAGAGACAGGTAGACAACATGGATCGACGATCTACTAGTCGAAGTTGCGGCAGTCCCATTGGATGATGGCGACACGATATTTGTGGTGATCAATGGGGGGGGAGGGGGTGCTATGTCCTGCAGTGCACGAAAAGAAAGTATTTTTTGTATAATCAAAATTAAAAGTTTTATGAAATGTAAAACATTCATTTTTGAATGTACTTCAAATGTTGAGATTCATATTTTTAGGCAGGGAATTTATTAAAATGAATAAACTTATTTAATTTAACGAAATTATTACGCCTTCATTTGATTATGAAATATTTTGGTTTTGCTAGTAAAATTTTCAAAGGGTTAATTAGCGATCCTCTTATGTTCGGTTTTAACGTTCATTAAGTATCCCACAGCGCTTATACAACGTTTAAAGTATTATGTTTAGAAATCAAGTGAATATATAAATATGTAGGTACATACATGTAAAAACAAACTTTTATCACCAGCTTTTTATTAGTAGCAAGGCGCAAACGTGGAAGCAGGTCACCTGATGTTCTTTGATCCCTGGTTCCCTGATATTTTTTGCTTCTTTACAGATTTCTCGCATATTTAATATTATTCCGGAGTTTGAAATGCCATCACTTTTTACAGTTGTTAATTCAATTTATCACAAATAACTGCTTTAGATTTTAACGTCATATCAAAATTAACAATTTAGTTAATACAAAAACATTCTCCAGGACACAAACAACTTTTTCGTATCTTTCGATTTCAGATATCGGGTTACTAGTAAAATGTTAACAACTACACTATCGATCACTATCTTCAATTAGAAAAATACTAATACCAATTTATCTAATGGAACACAATGCATGCCGTCAAATATAACGAAACAATATTCGCTAAGATTTCCATTGGACATCCCGACAAGTTAAAGCGTGTGTTAGTAAATAGTTTACATCAAAGGAACAGCGTATTCGAACGATGAAGTTATAGAACGTACGCTTTGACTCTTGACTGTTCATGTTTTCAACGATCATAGACATTCTAGAAGTAATCTAGAACATAGACGCTTGTCATTTATTACACAAATTAAAATTTTCAATTAAAACATCAGAAAATAGTAAATAATTGCTTGTACAATTTTGACCCAAGAGGAGTGTAATGTTTTTCGCACATATGAATAGTATATACGGTTCAATGTGATTTCCTGTGTTTTGTGTGTGTTTGTCAACTGAAGTTACAATAGCTTCACATTCTTTGTTGTTGTTATTAGATGATTTGTTGTTGTTATGTGATCATATGTTAAGTGATGATAATCATACAGTTAGTCGCGTTTTATGGTTTTTAAAATTAATTATGGTCCTTGTTATGGTTAAACGTGGCAACAGAGGAAGCGGTTCAGTGGTCACCGTTACTGGTAATATCTACATTAATCAAGAGTTACAGATATATCGACAGTTGTAGTCTAGGATAGAGAAAGAGAAGACAAAGACAAGAAGACGAGAAGAAGAAATAGCTAAATATAAATTAGTCTACTTCATCCCGGTACGCTAAAAAGTTGACATTTTTCTGGTGCAGCTGCTGGCACAACCACTGTTAAACATAATCTTATATAGAAGTAAGAAAAATTGTGCCGTTTATTACATTAGTTTCATAAGTAAGAAGTCATATCGTGTGTACTTTTTGACTACATTTGTTACTAAAATTATAAGTATAAATATTTTCTAAGAATACGCAAAACTGATAGGTCAGAATTGTTAGAAGTAAGATTGACCTCTTATCTAACATAAATACTGTCGCTACACCACCCTAAGCAATTGAAAGAAAATAAGATTCATATACATTTACTTTACTTAAGCCATCTCCATTTTCGTAATCAATGAAAACAACCCATAGAACTTTTCGACAAGGTGACCCTTATTCCAACCCTCAGAGATAAGCAACACTAACAGAATAAATTACTATTCAAGTAATTGAGCCACGTCTGTCTCAGCATTTAGATTATATTTAAATTTGATATGGAAAAGTAACTTAAGGTTCATTAACAAATTCAATGTAGCAATAAATATTTTGCTGTTATAAGTATTTTACACACGCCTCGTGTAAAAAGTAATTACTGGCAAAATAGTTACTTAATTCGTGCGAGTACGTGTTATAACGCAATGGTGGTTGACAACGATATTTTTAATACGTCTGTGGCTAAAACAAAACGGCTGCTTAACGACCATTTCTTTAAAATATAATAACTTTATTCTAAATTATCTATTATAGCATTTTTTTTCTTTTTTTTAAGTTTTTATTGTGCATGTTTTGTGTTGTTTCTTCTTGTGCACGTTACTTTTCCGATAATTAATTATTTTTAGCTACCCATTTGTGGAAACTTTTAACTAGCCTTTTGATATTGTATATGCTACTTCAGGATTTTTTTGATAGCTGTTAGTTTTCCTAAAATCCTTTTATAAAATTACACTAGGAGAATTCGTGTCGAAGCAAAAACCAGCACACACTACTCAACTGTTACAAATTCATAAGAAATTTATAACCAATCCAACATTTAATAGAATTTGATAAAACAAATTCAATATTAAGAGGATGGCCATTAAAAGCTTAGTAACGCTTTTAATGGGTAAATTAAGAAGTTTTCTTCGCGACTGTTACTCAAACCCCTTTTAGAAATCGTACATAAATTAATAGACAACAGTCAATCAAACGTTTCCAAAGTTGTTAAAACTGAATAGAAACAAAATTTAGGTTCTAATTAGATAGACAAATAGACTATTTTGTACCATATATATTATTTTTACTTCATCACATCGATATCTCTTATAACCTTAACGAACAGTAAGACAGAGAGCAGATTGGACAATCTAGCCATCCGTTTACGATTAAAGAACTTAAATCGTAAAGATTAATTACATTTCACGGTCGATTAATATTTTTATTTGTCTAATTTCATCTCATAATATTGATTTATGATACCATCTGCCCTATTTCTACCCTGATGGTCACGTGATGTTAAATGACTACCGATCGCTACACATCAATATCTTTTTAGAAGCGATTCCAGATTTTTTCAAGAAAGAGAAGGACGAGATAAAGAAGGGAGAAAGAATACCAACTAAAAGGAGTCTGTGGCTATACAGTTATCAGACGAACACACAAAAGAATAAATTCCTTTACATATTTCAGTATTTTATTGGACTGTGATACTTCTTATTCTCATTTCTTTATCAAGTCGTAGACGCTTAATACTTTATGAAACTAAAGCACCAAGCAGACAACTGCATATAAAATTATACCCACTTGGTGATGACAACAAGGTTCGAAATAGTAAATTATAATAGACAATTATATAGTTTGAATCAAATATGTTCTATTTAGTTGTTGGCGTGTACTTCGTGCAAGCAAATGTCGATCTTAAATTGACGAACCTTTTTTACCCCGACATAACCTTGCAAATCTGATCAATATAAGTTAAAATTAACGTTAATTTGTAGTGAATTGTCCTACTTACAGGTATATTATTATTATTTATATAGTTATTTTACTGGTTCCGTTGCAAAGACGTTGACGTATTTTGCAAGCCTTTGATATATATCATTATTAATTCTGTAACACTTCAGTGTGGCATTTAGTCGGATGACTTATCTATTCCGTCTGTCCGTTCATCTTACACTAACAAGCCTCATCTATATACATGCATATAAAAATGAATCCATATTTCCCTTGGTTACGGCATCACGCGTGATAGGCTGGACCACTTACTCTAATTCTTTTTTTTGTGTATTTGTTCTTGTCAGGAGAAGGTTCTGAAAGAAAAACTAAAGAATTTTGCGAAGAAATTAGAAAACTCAACGACCATATTAACTTTTCTAATGTAACCCGAGCGCTTTTGACATAACTGGCAGTCGTTTGAGAGTTGGCGCGATTGACAGAATGCGCGCTGCTAATATTATTAATATTATACCAAGTCATAATCAATAATACAAGTAGGTAATATTCGTTTACGAAACCGCGTAGCACAGCTAGAATATTATGAAAATATGCTATGTTAACCGCAAAATGTGGGCGTGTCTTTTGCCTGATATTTAGAAAACGTCTCACTTCAATATACTGGTTCTTATAACTTGAGAATAAGCAATAGATATTACTACTTCCTCGTAGGTGTCTAAAATTAAAAATACTTAAGAAACAATATCATAACGACACAGACGTATTCATGCAGTTTAGTTAGACACCGTCACCGATTATAATACCCAAAATAAGAGCCGTAAAAGCTGCTTAATAAATTAATGGAGGCTTTAAGTATCCACTAATAATACATTATCGAAAAAATGGCCATAAAACAAAAGGACAAATCTAATGGACGGATGGTGCTAAGCCTATTGGGGGCTATTTGCAATAAAGCTGCGAAGAATAATGGATTGGGTGATATTATCCAGAGCTGCCACTATAAAACTTTGCTTTTATCTAGAGTAATGTCGACATAAGCGCAGGCCATTTCTGCTTTAGGGTGCCATTCCCAACTTGTGTAACCGCAACTGTCTCTGATAATTACATTTATGTTTCGTCTTATTTATCTCTTGTACAATATGAATAGACAAAACAATTAGCTAACACTGCAATATATTTTAAACATTAACGTTAAATTTAATATTATAACTTTAAAATTATAAAAACTAATCTATAATTTAAGTTATAAGAATAATTGAATGTTAGTTGATTTATGCATTAAAATATGTTATGTTCAAAATGTTTTGTTCAATTTTTATTTATAATCAACAAACCACAATTAACCTCAAGATAAATAGCAAGATTAATTTAACAAGTAAAACAAATGAATTTAATAAAATCCAATTCTTATAAAGAAATGTGAAATGAACTCGGATTACTTCAGGGAATTTACGGTTACAGTATAAACTCTCTTTTTTCCAAGATTGAATTCAAACAATAGGGCAAGGAAAATTTACATCACAAAATGAAGAAAGGGACTTTCTCTCTGGTACTTTGAGTTCATGTTATAATTTGTTTCAATGAAGATGCCCTTGAACATGCTTCTGCTTCATAGTATTTGTGTAGTCGTTTGATGTGTTTATTTGTAATTCTATCTTATAAAATAAACTCTTGGGTAATTCGCTTTCGGCGATCCTAGGAGTCAGGTTTATGTCTACGTACAACAGACTGTTAGACTAGAGTTCACTCGTAGTCTAAATCCTGATCAAATAATTGATGAAAGTATTAATTTATTATGCTTGAGAGTATAAATATCTAATACTATGTGTAAATATACAATTTCTGGAGTGTCTGGAACAGAATTTCAAATGGCATTAAAACGAACAATAGTGTTTGCTATTCAGATTATACTTTAATAAAGTATTTTGAAGAAATCTGTACAATTTTCAAATTTCAATTAAAATTGTGACTACAATTAAGTGAATATCTCCAACCGATATAAAAAATTGTGAAAGGTATGGCGGAATCAAGAAAAAAGAAAATATTTGGTATCCCTTCATCCCGTTGTGTGATAGGCGGTCGTAATTTTGTCACATTCTCGTTTCTCAATTAAACTTACGTTTTCGATTGGTAGATAGGCGAAATAAAAAATAGTAGCGCTGATTTCGTCACTATCAAACTATATTTACATACTTAAACCTTTAAAGAAGACGTTAAATAGAGTTTCAGTTAAAACTTTAAATTAGTTTATCCTGAGAAGCAAAATTTTCTTTAACATTAATCATTCAGCAAGTTCAAACTAGTTAGTGTTTTACATTTTCTTTAACTTGTGACTCTAGACCATTATTATAACATAGTGTTTTCTATTTAATTTTTCGTAAAACCATAAAGGTTGCGAATAGTATAATAGTGTAATGGGCGTCTAATAGTCCCTAAGTACACAGTGCTTTATGTGAATGTGCTTTGAATGTAATGAGTGAATTTATTTGTACATTTTTATACTTGCCATTTTCAATAGTTTTAATCCATCAGTTTTCAATTTTCGTTAATACTTAACTCTGGCTGATGTGACATATGAAGATGCTCACTAGAGCATCTTCCTCTTCATCTGTATTTTCTATATTAATACGTGAAGAGATTCGACAAACTTAAGGAGTATTGGGCGCACGGAGGTACGAATACACTAAATTAATTAAAATAAAGTGTTATTACGTCAGTAAAATAAAATACATATTAAAGAGAATTGTGGTCGAATTTCAACCACAGTCACATAATTCAGACCACTTAATATAAGACCAATTTAATATAAATAAAAACATAAACTCTAAATATTGTTAAAAATCAAAAGACAGCAGTCGACATGAAAAATCGTTTCCTGTCTAACTCATACAAAGCAAATGTGTCACACGATAAGACCTCATACCTCATAAGTCGCCCTAGATCGTAATACAGACATATTGCTAAAAAACAGATGTGTAACAAAAAGGCAATTCTATCGTTGATTTACAACTTAAAGAATAAAGAAGGAATCTTAATAGCTACTTTCAATACATTATCGAAAGACACGGTCACGAAACAAACTAATGGCAAGGATAAATGTAATGGACGGATGGTGCTAAGCGTATTAAGGCTACTCACAATATATCGGCATCGAATAATGGATTGGGTGATATATCTCTAAGACTTGGACCTAAAGCTTTTATTTATTGTTTCTAAAATAATCCTACGTACTAATTATACATTATGTTAACGATCAGCTTCAATTTCGTATTTCAAATTCACTTTTATGTATATGCAATAAATATTAATTTCCTAATATTATAAAGAGGCAATACTTGTTTATATGTAATGGGTGAATTGTAAAACTATTAAACCGATATTAATAAGTCTTTCCCCATTAGAAAGCTATTATTCAGGTGTAATATATTTTAATAATTTACATGCAATCTTGATATTAACCCGGATAACACATATTTTTTATGGGAGAAGGTGGCAAACGAGCAAACAGCTCACCTGATGTTAAATGAACGCTACCCACAGATATCCGCAACAAGCAAATGTGTCGCAGATGCGTTGTTTACCATTAATGGACAGAGGAGACAGGAATAAGGATGTTTCCATTTCCTATCCAACCCCTCCCCGTCCAATCCTCTTCCCCTTCCCATCCTACCCTTATTATGAAAAGATGAGAAAGGAAGGAGGACTAAAATTAGGCTTCGGGTACCTTATTCATAAGACGAAACGCAGAAGCATACTTTTACTTCACGCCTGTCTTGGTATTTCACCGGTCGAGCCAGCCCAATCGTCCAACAGATTTTGTTGTTGCGGGCTCTACCACTGTTACGCATGCTATAGCTAGCGTATAATAAAGGCAGTCAGATTATATTGCCAGAAAGCTGGATTGTTATGTTAGTCCACCTTTAGATATATAAAGTGGGCCGATCATATCTGTAGGTTGTAATAATAGTATTTTTTTGGGTTTCGGTGAAAACTATTTGTCGGTACAATACGAATTTTGTATTGCTGATACAAAATTATAGATCGCGAAATTACGAAATTACTTTGCTGAAGAGATGTACTAGTCTTTTGAAGAACATGTAAAGACGACTTCCACCACGAAGATCATTAGTGTATCTTTCTCTAAATAAAATTGTATCTGTAGAAGGAAAATTACGTTAATTATGAAAGTATTTCATAATTTAGCATTTAAATAATTTTATAGTTTTAAGAATGTATTTGAATATTGTTAGCTCGCCGGTAGCATCGCAATGACACAAATGAAAGAACCTACTTCCTCCAAGGTTATAAAACGAGTGCCTCGCTATTTTCTTCTCATTAACCTCTTTCAACTTTTCTAGTCCACCCGGAAAAAATACTGTATTTTACTTAAACAATTTAGTAAAATCAAAAAGCCTTATTTTTTAATAAGAACTTATCTGCTCTACGAGAAAATACACATCCGTCCTCAGCTCAGCATTACCTCGAGATACAAAACAAATAAAGAATGAAAATATACCTGAGAGTGTAGAGAGACAAAAATATTTTAATTAGAATACTCAAGTAAATAAGTTCTTTAAAAATACTCCCCTAAGCAGAACAAAGTGAAACCAATATAATATAATGGCAATAACTTTTTGTATTTCTTTTTATTGCAGGTTCTTTCTAAGACAAAGTATTCGCCAGCTAATAACAATAACTTGAGTTGACTCAGATTGCGAAACAAAGATGAATAAGGATTTTATTTGAGCGCCGTCTTTAATCTAACTGAAAATCTATCTAACTGCGCTCTGAGTAGAATTTTGCATTGCTTATCTTATTTTAATCCAACAGACATAATTTGTGATTTGTCTATAAGGTTTTTGGGTACACTTCAAACACAGTTAAGTGCATATTAAAAAAAAATTCTTTCAACAAAAAATCGGACGTAAACATCTTAAATTAGAAGTACCATACCGTACATAGCACTGCTCCTCGCATGCGTAGCTATGTTGCGAATTAGACATTATAAAACAATATTGGGTTGTCGCATAATTAATTTATATATCTTTTTATATACAAATAAACTTTATTGAAATAATTTAAACAATTGCTACTTGACTCCTATTTGACCCATTATATACTTATATATTTTTCACTAGTAATCCGCCCCGGATACGCCCGGGTAGCCATTTCTGAATCAATAGGGAACATACATATGCATGTATTAGGGGGTGTGTGTTTTTATATGGCCTATGTGCTATTCCAGACTATAATCTATGTCTGTTCCAAATTTCATTCAGATCCGTTCAACCATTTTTGAGGTGATTAGTTGAGAGGTAATCGCTTTGCTAAAATAGCCCATCTCGTAGATAATGCAAAATTATTTTTGGCTACCGCACATCTCGTTGGCGGGATCGCGAGGATCCATCGTTCACCTAAGGGCAGCTTCTTTGGTGCTCAATGGGAGAGGCCTTCGTCCAGCGGTGAATGTCGGCTGAAACAACGTCGACGACGACCAAGCTAACTGAAAGCGACGAGTCAAGCAGATTGTTCCTACGATAATAATTGAATTACTTTTATATGACATGTTATTCGCCAAATTGTAAAAACAAATGTTATAATTATATGAAAATTCCAAACAAAAATACAAACTGATGTGTAGGCTTTGTTGTGTTCAGTTTCTTTTGTATCTTGAAGCACACACATATCATCGTCTCGTGCACGTAAAAGAACAATAATAACAACGAAGCATAGTTGTTTCTCACGCAGCAAAACAATAAAGTAAACTACACAGTACCGAGACAAAGAAACCGGATAAAAGTATTGCCACTTTCGTAGCGAAGAAATGTTTTACAAAAATATTACAAATGGATTGTTTTTTTTTTCTTTTTGTGTATTGATGCCTACCTTTATTTATACGAAATAAAACGTGTTTTAATACTGACTTATATGCTAAGTATACGAGAACGGAAACTTATTTTAAAACTACTGGGTAAGGCAGTGATAGCAGTATTCGTATTTAAATAGCTTATTACATTACACACTTTAATGTATGGAAGTGAGAGCTGGGTTTGGCAGGAAAAGCAAGCATGCATTTTTCACAACTAACGTAAAAACCTGTTTACATGAAACTTCAACTAAATCCTATATTACCGGCTTCCACAAATATTATCTCCTATGAATATGGCTTCTTCTTGATAATTATTATCTTATTCAATGATTATTTAAACATTGGATAACCTTATTTTGATTTTATATAATGTACAATGTTTATTAATAGGTAATATTAATAAATATTGTATTCATACTGCGACGTGGCTCCTCACTATTAGTACTAATAGGGAACTGGAATTCGTTCACGTGTCATAAAAGAGAACAATGCTAGAAGTCTGGCTGCGCGATCGTATCAGAAATGAACAGGAGGATTTTTACAGTGCTAGAGCCCGCTACAAGAACATCTGTTGCAAGAATGGGCCGGCACGACCGCTGAAATACTACGACCTTCCAGAAGACAGGCGTAAAGTAGAAGTATTCTGCGTTTTGTCTGATGCCTGAGGCCCAATTTCAGTCCTCTTCCCTTTTCCACTCTTTCGGATCGGACGGGAAGAAATGGGGAAAATTCTGCGACTCATTTGCCTTTTGCGCATGCCTATGGGTAACATCAGGGGACCCGCTTGCTCGGTTGCCACCATTTTCCCAAAAAAAGATAACCAAGTTACTGATAGTGCCCGAAGAGGCCAAATGTTCTGGAATGGCAGCCACATAGAGATCGGTACAGCGTAAGTGGATATACACTACGCCACTACTCCCTTAAGAAATCCTATCGAGGAATCATATCAAGGTTGAGAGAGTACAATGGTCACTGGATGAGGACAGCAAGAGATTCAACTTTGTTGCGCTTTATTGGCGGGCCTTCGTCTTTTGTAGAATTGCAATAAAAATTAAAGTGTCTGTATGTAATATCAAAATTAAATTCCCATACCCAGTACACATGATGTATATACGGTACTTATAACAAAAATACAATTTTTAAATTTTTTGTCTGTCTGTTTATTCCGGGTAATCTCCGAAACGACTGAACCGATTTGGATGGGACTTTTACTGAAAGATAGATTGTATTGCAAGGATTCAAATATACTACATTGATTTCAGCAAAATAATTAGGGTTCCGCGCAAAAAGTTAAAAACCCTCGAAATTCTAACCAAAATTACGCGGCGCCGTATCGACAGCGTCGCCCGCTACCTGCTATATCACGAAGGTTGCTTTAAGCAGTAAAATAATAACAAAAAAATACTTGAGTCCTTTATTGAAGTGTAAACTTCTTTGGAGTCAGTGGTAGTGATGGTAATGGTGGTAGCGTTGGAGGTGATGTGGTGGTGGTGGTGATGATGGTAGTATAGTGGTGGTGATGTTAGTGGTAATGTTGGTAGCTTTGGTGGTTATGTGGTAGTGGTGGTGGTGGTGATGATAGTGATGGTAGTGCTGACGGTGGTAGTTTTGATGGTAATATGATAGTAGTGGTGATGGTGATGACTATCATTTTGATGGTGGTGGTAGTGGTGGAGGTGGTGATGATGTGGGTTTGATGATGGTGTTGGTGGTTGTGATGATAATAGTGATGGTGGTAGCGTTGTTGATGATGTTTTATTTGATTAAAAGCGGACGAAGTCGCGGGCAACAGCTAGTTTAGAATAATATCATCATAAATACATAGAAGTTAACAAAGTTCTATTACGGGAAATTTTCGACATTGAATTTCTTGTATTTCGCAAGGCAGCATTCTTTTTAATAAATTATAACATTGTGCCCGCTTGACCTCTTTGCTAAACAATCACACAGCGACGACAATGTTTTCCATATGTTCTTACGGGTATTATTCACATTCTAGGTATCATTCTCTTCCTCCGATTTTAGTTAATGAAAATAAATAAGTGATAGGACAATGCAATTAAAATCCCGAATATTAAAATTTCACAGTAATCATCACTTTTATTTACTTTTCAGTATTTAAAAGATAAATAAAAACTGTTTTTTTAACAGGCAAACGGCAATGTGGATAAGATTAGATTTTTATAGAAGAAGCGAAAGAGGTGTGCCAGGATCGCGCCAAATGGAAATACATAATCTCTGCCTACCCGTCTGGGTAACGGGCGTGAGCGTATATTTATTTATTTATGGACAAGATTATTTTTGTTAGTATCACTAAGTGAGGAAAAAAGTATGGTAACATTTTTTTAAAAATTGGGCCCGTGTAGGTGGACGAGATTGGTTAAATAATTAAATACGGCTTAACTCGCGTGTAGTCCGGTGTATGTACCGACTAGTTTTGCCGGTCGGGGGCCCATCCTCAGGGTGAGTGGGACTGGGATGAGTTCGCGGTCGTGGCCCGTCTCACACGAGTGAGTGTGGTTATCGGACTACACGTAAGTTAAGCCGTTATTAGTTTATTAAAAATGTATCACGAAATTTTTATTAATTTTATGTGTGATATTCGGCATATTTAAATTTTTATATTAGGCATATTTAAAAAAAAACTATACAAACAATAGAAACAAAACATTCACCCAAGGGCGATCACCAGAATAAATTGTTGTAAAAGTTAATTAGATATTCCTTGAAAAAAAAAAACAATAAATAACATTATAAAAATTATCACATCACACACCAGGTAAAAGAGGCAATGTAAAGTATTCCTAGATTTAGTTTAATTTACTTCAGCAAAATATACAACTGTTTTCCACCTGTTACTTTTATAATAACGTAGACGCTGGAAACAGCGCAAATAATACCCGCACCGAAACACCGCACACAAACAAAAAGAAAAAGTCGATGTCTTCCCCTGACACTTAGAATACCATGAAGCCCAACAAAATAATTATTATTTAACTAAAACGCTACAAAGAATAATTTGTTCCAAAATTTTAGTGTGGAATTACGTGTATTAAACTCTCGAGTAATAATAAAATTTATAAAGAAATCCTAAATTTTAGTGGCAATGGCCCCGACATCGACTCGCAGAACGCACGGCCGATGGACCTCAAATGTTCGGGAGTGGCGGCCATAGGTATGCGAGCTCTCTGTTTCTTTTTGTTTGTTTGTTAAAGTGTTTGGTATTAGGACAAGTTTTCTGATATACACATATAATAGGAACCTGACTGATCTAATACGCAATGCTGAAACTACTGGACCTTGGATCCTGAAATTGTTCACAAAGCTTCCTTTTGAGGTTTAGGCTAATTTTATTAAATTAGATTTTGAAATTCAAGCTCCAATGCAGTAAAAAGAGCGAAATACTATTGTATGAGAAACGGAAGACAAATCGTTAAAAAGCGGAAGTCGCAGGCAAAAGCTCGTATAAAATAAATGAAATGAAACATGAAAACATCAATTTATTTTTAGACCATTAGGATAACATAAAACAAATGCGACCGTGGAGCCAAATCATCGCCGACGTTAAAACAAACTTTTGTCACAAAGATCGTAACTGAAAAGTTGCTCTTTCGTGATTGTAAAATAAATTTCCGCATTCGCCAAAATACTTTGCTGAAATTTATCTAACTGTTATCTTACTTAACTCGATAAAATACTTAATGTTAGGATATATAAACTTCCTGCCTTTATACTGTCCCAGTTTTCTTTAAATACTTTTTTGCAATACAAAACAACCTTCAAAATTATGAAATCTTTTAGTATATTTGACTTTTTTCTTTGTTTTAGTAGTATTATTATTATGTAGTTATTATTTTTATTAGTGCTACATAGTTTAAATGAATTATTACTTATATACTAATAATATATGTACCAACCTAACTGCAAAATAAAAAGTAAATAGTAAAATTATAAATAAAAAAAATCGATATGCTACACGCCTTTCATTATAAGATATAATAATAAAATATAATTAATTAATATTATATTTTGTAATATTAAGCATACAAACATAAACAATCTTAACGGTTAACAATAGTTCGCATCGGGTTCGAACCTGTTAACACTAACGCTTAGTTGTTACGATGGAAATCCATTTAAGTAAAATTTGTGTACAAATTTGTTATTATTGAAGTATATAAATAATTACAACCGAGCACGCAATGTGTTGATTATAAGTTATAAAATTTAGGTTTAAAATATATTAAGTATAAGTTGAAATAAGTTTATTACTGTAATCAGTAGACCAATGTTGACTACCGAAAAATGTATCGGCGTATATTAGTTGAGTGCTTGTAATTGGATTTTATGTCCCATAAGTGAAGCAGTCAATCGTTGTGGTGCCGTGAAGCGAGCTCGTTGTCCGAAGTTTTAGTTAAGTGCACGTCCGAAGTTCTTTGTAACTAAGAACAGTTTTTGAACTTAAATTGCTAGGATTTTCACCCCGTGCTATAATTACCTCTAAAACTTTTAATCTAGTACAATAATTTGTAAGTTGTGGTTAGTATTTAATCTTATCGAAAATTATTGCAGACAGCACGCTGGACGTTACATGGAGCATGCACATGCCTCACGGAAATTCGCTGAGAATTGTCGGGGATAGGCTTTTCTCTGTAATAGAGAACAGGTATGAGATTCGGATTTTACATTCATGTCATTAAAAGTTAAAAAAAGAGATGATCTGTGGTCAACTTTAGTTGAGTTAAGATTGAAGAGAGATCTTATACAAGCATTGAAGTCTCTTTATAAAGATTCTACTGCTTGTGTTAGGATTAACGGGGTCTGCTCAGACTGGTTTAGCATCAATAAAGGTGTAAGCAGGGCTGTGTAGCATCCCCGTGGCTGTTCAATCTCTTTATGGATGATTGTTTGAAAACTTTGAAAGACGTAGATTGTGAATTAAGAATTGCTGAGCTAGTGCTAAAATTTCTCTTGTAAGCCGATGACTAGGTCGTGTTTGCGTCATCGGCGGACGACTTACAACTTATGCTGAATGTAATGAATGATTCACTAGAAGGGAAAGGCTTGAAGATGAATTTAGATAAGACGAAAGTAATGGTGTTTGAAAGATAACAAAGTGGGACAGTAATTGAAATAAATGTTAACTGTAAAGAAGTGGAACATGTGGAAGAGATCGAGTATTTCTGGTATGTATTTAGTAGAGTAGGCATGTTAAAGATTTTGCACGACGAGGTACAGTAGTGAGTAGTCAGAATGTGTCGGTGAAGGCTCGTCTGGCAATACACAATACTTTACTAGTCCCCACTTTAATATATGGAAGTGAGAGCTACGTTTGGCATGCTAGTAGAGTTAATGCCGTTGAGATGCGATCCAGCAGTATGTTAGGTGTGATATTAAATGTTAGGATTAACAATAGCATTATAAGGGAAAATTATGGCTTAAAAGTGGATACGGTGACTAGAATTGAGAAAGGTATGCTTCGGTGGTTCGGGCATGTTGAAAGGATGAATGAAGAGAAAATAACGAACAAATTTATGTTGCAAAACTAAGTGGCAGTTTTGGTAGGGGACGCCCTAGGAGAACGTATGTCAATCAGATTAGTGCCTTATTAAAAAAGGGCGATATAAGGAGCACTCATAACCGATGATCATGTGTGCGTAGATGTATTAATGTAGATGCATATTTATTTATTTTGTTTTATTCATATTATTTAATAAATTTGAGATGAATGAAATGGCGAAAGTTACAGGTTTAACATGCGACGAGTTCTCTTAAAACAAAAGAAAAAGTTCACAAAACCATCGTAAGACCTTTCATAATGTATAGATAATAGTTGAGTGAAAATAGAGTGCAAGCGGATGAAATAAAAATGTTGAGATGGATGTGCGGGGTAACAGATAAGTACGGAACGAGTTTACCTATGTAAGCCTGAAAGTAGAAAGATTTACTTCTTGTCTTTCTCCTATATCAATACGCATACAAGGTATTTGATTACTGGTCGTAATAATATCGCCCTTCTTTAGTATAATAATACAATATAACACAAATGTGTCGATATTGGTTCGTCGAGGATGTCTCCTATCAACACTCACTGCAGCAACATAAATTCGCTTCGTTCCTCGTTACATACATCATATTTTATGAAAAGAAGAGCTAAGAGTTTAATTTGGTGTCTTCAGATTTAAGTGGCAACATCTCAGTCATCACCGTCTACAATTACAATTCAGAGGCAATAAAACTTTAAATGTAATTTTAATTAAGATACCAACTCGTTTCAACACAACTTATTATTATTAGTCTTAAAATTTTACTTACTCGGAATTAAATTAAACTGTTCCAAACTTAAACCTTATTAACTTTAATACTTTAATTTAGTTCATGCTGTTTTATAATTGAACTAGGAACTACGTGCATAGTAAGCAAAAGAAAAAAAGATATTTTAAAAGTAATCTAAACTTACTGTGTAATGTGACTTTTTCATTAAAACTATAATGAAAAAAAAACACATCTCGTTCCTAATCTTGCTTGGTAAATCACACTTTTTTTCTACAAGTTACTACTACCCATAGGGCATCAGCAATAAACTAAGAAGTAGCAGGTGTGTTACCTAACTTACATGGACAGTGAAAGGGATAGACAAAAAATAATGACGGTTCCTTTGCCTGTCACCTAGGACCAGAGGACTTCCAATACGTTAGTTATGAATATTATGTAAGAGTATTATTCTCCACCATTTTATTGATATTATTAACAAATCCTTGTCATATAAAATTATTTAAAAGGGTTATTACTAACAACTACTTAGAACTAAAAATAAGATCTAATTCTACTAATATTATAAATGCGAAGGTTTACACATACATACTTATGGATGTTGTATGTTTGTTACTCTTTCACGCAAAAACTACTAAATGAATTTTATTGAAACTTTACAATAATATAGATTATACAACAGAATAATATCTAGGCTATAATTTATAAAGATATTGTGTGAATGTACATTTTGTTTTGCTAATATAAAACTAAAATATTTTTTAGCCAATTTGTTACGGTTAGGACGGGTCTATTCATGGATTTAAAGCACGGTATCATCAGCAACAATTAAGAGGTCTAGTCCAGGTAGGGAAGTTTTACACAATTCATTTCTATAAAAAATAAATAACGTTGGCCCTAAGGAACTGCCTTGTGGAACTCCGTTTGTAAACCTTACACTGTTGCTCTTATGCCCATGATCATTTGCTGTCTGCGATCTTCCTGTTAGGTAGTCAGTAAACCAGTCTAACGTTATAACTCCCGCATAAACCGAATAAATCCTCGAATAAATCGAATAAAGTCTAGTTAACAAAATAGGTATTGAAACAGTATCAAATGCTTTCCGTTAAAAATTGTAAGTCCAGAAAACGCTTGTACATTTTTCACCACAATCCTGATATAATGAAAATTTGTTGGTTAATGTGATCTCTACATCTTCAGTAGATAGGACACACAATAGCCAAGCAATTTTTTAATATCAAAGGAAATGGACCTGTTTCAAAACTCATATTACATATAAATGTAATTGATCTTGCCAGTTGATCTATAAACTTTTTCATAAAAGTGGTTGTAATCTTATCCCATCCTGTGTCTTAAGACCCATGATTATGTTTCTTACTTCAACAGGATAAGCAGGTCGAAATGACATCTTCTAGGTAAAAGTACAAGATGATTTTCAGTAGTATTTAAATTTTAGCTTATTATGTGGCATTTACAAGTGTGTCCTCCTTGAGTGATTCAGTTAGGTCACTTTTTATATCCAAAAGTTCTTTTGATCATCATCTTCCTGCCCTTTTCCCGCTTTATGTGGGGTCGGCATAACAAGTTTTCGACTTCCACGTCGCTCTATCATCCGTCATTTCAGTTGTCACTCCCATCTTGATCATATCACCTTTTACGCAATCCATCCATCTTTTCTTAGGCCTACCCCTACCGATATATCCCTCTACATTCATATCCAAAATTCTCTTTGTCACATGCCATTCTTCCGTTCTCATAACATGACCATACCATGCTAACCTTTTGCTTCGTAACTTTTCCGCTATCGGTGCTACTTTCAGGCTTCCTCTAATATACTCGTTTCCCATTCGTCTTACTCCACACATCTATCTCAACATTCGCATTTCTGCCGCATGCACTCTCTTTTCCAAAAGTTCTTTTGATGAATGTTTTAATTTTTCTAAACTGCAGAATTCTTTAATAATCTTCCATACATTCATCGATGTATCACAGGTGCTTGTATCTAATTTGGTATCCTGTTTTGCACCTGGGCAATATTTTTGGGAGTACACAATTGTGCTCTGCTTTACAATACGGCATATAACAATATAATAAATCAGCCTTTTCTAAAATATTCCCCACTGCAGGGGCACAGGCCTTCTCTCCGAGGAAGGGAAGGGCCGTAATCCATCACGCTGGCCCAGTGCAGGTTGGTGGATGTCATATGTCTTCGAATTTATTGGTTCTAAGACATGCCGGTTTCCTCGCGATGTTTTCCTTCACCATTTTTGGAGCAGTGGTGATGAAATAAATTAACACAAAGTAAAGCGCCTGTCTGGGTTCGAACCCGACCTACAGTCCGTAAGTCGGAGCCTAAACCACTGAGCCACCACTGCTCCAATACGGCATGCGATAATATAATTATCCGTAAAGGAACTTACCACCTTCTTTCTGATGGCGATGAACGAAGAGCTTTGCAGAATTTTATCTGGCGAATATTATTTAAGTGCTATCGACACAAATCACTATAAAAAACTTTATAAATAAACAGTTTTTAAGCGAATTTCTGTTTTTTATTATTTGTGATGTATATATTATTTGTTTCGAATAGCTCATTTCTTAGTATTTCGACATAAAAGGAAATAAATTATCTATCGCTTATTTGATATCAAGCTCTCATTCATGAAATATTTTTAATTTCCACGACTATTAATTTTTCTCGCACTGTGGAGCTTAATTATCCACCAGTTTTCCTTTGTTTGATTTAATTAAATGTTGTTTAATTTCAACGCTTCCTATAATAATGGTACATAAAAGATCGAGCTTTACCTATTTTTTAATGTTGTCAAAGGTTTTCTCACAATGACCGCTTTAAGTAACAATTGAATTTTTTTTATATTTTATTGTACCAAGAAAGAACCCTTACCTCTTAATTTTCCCTTACTTTTTAAATGTAATAAATAGGTTATGATTTTGACAAAATACTTTAAGAAATCAGTGACAGTCTATTCGAAGGCTTAATACCCAATTATAAAATAATTCGTAGATTAATATTTAATTGGTTAAAATCAATACTACGTTAGTTTTGCCTTTTAAGTCTTTAATGTTTAAGTCCCTAATACTATAGATTTAAGTGATATCTTTCTGTAAACCTGTTTTGTTTTTAAGTACATTCTATATGTCTTTCTTTTGCTCTTCGACTTGAAGCATTTTTTAAAATAATAGAAGTGTTTTTGTTAATATTACAAGATAAATATAAGATAACTAGAGAACTTGTGAATTGCCTACCATCGGTTAGAGCCAAAATATACCCGGCATGTGCAGAGTATCATAGAAGCCTATTTTATGAGTGACGAGTATGGACCTTTTCACATTAAGCACCCTAATGGAGTATTGTCCGTCCCGCACTTGTATTGTCAGTAAATGGACCTCAACTATTGTCCTCGAAAATAATTATTTCTTTTCTTGTACACTGCCAAACAATGCGTTTTATCATCTCGTTATATCTGAGTAAAGGTTTGCTAAAAGTTTGTAATTGAATTCTGCCTTCACTGGAGATTTAATTTATTTCGCTTTTAAAACTTTACCGAGAAATTTTAGAACTTTTATGTCATGTTATTTTTATGGTCACATCTTTTTATATACCACATAAATTTACCTTAAAATCTTTTATTAATAATATTATAGACTAACGCCCTGCTTCTGATAGGGTGATCAACGGAAAAAATCAAATGACATTTGTGTTGCTAGAAGCATAATTATCAACTATTTTTTCTTTTTCTTATAGAAACTGAAATCAATTTAAAAATGGCGTTTGTTGTATATTAAAATGTACTAGCGGGTACATACAAATAAAGTCAGTCGTCATTACCCACTCGCACGATGTTATTTTATTTAAACTGTCTCCC
>JWHW01043042.1:122153-143128 GCA_000931545.1 Papilio glaucus
AAAACTTGCGTAAATCAAACTTCATTAATTCTCTTGCGCTGAAGATGAAAGAGGGAAACGGGGAAAACACTGGTACGCTCGGTTTTAATTATATTTGAAAGGGGTTTTTAATAAAAGAACGAATTCGTTTATTTGCGTTCCTTTCTATGCAGACAACTCAATTTTAAAATCGATTTTCATTAGCTGTAGAACATACGTAATCATATCATCAGTTTCATCTGTATCTATGCATCTATGTAACGGAATTTTTGAACACGAATATCACCCTTTCCAAAACTAAATAAAAATGAAACTTTGCACACTCAACAAGGACTAATAACAATACGTTTTTCATAACGTTATCTTAGTTCTGACCAATAGAATAAAAAAATACATTTTGAATAAGAATAACTGCACCTAGTTAAAAAAATTAACAATACTTTTGCACAACGAACACCTTTCTCGTTTTGTTTTTAACTATTTACTAGCTGTGCCCCGCGGTTTCACCGGCCCTTCAATTTTATTTAAACGAAATGATATTACCTACTTAATACTACCGTATTATCTTTATCATCTCCCTGCCCTTTTCCCGTGTATGTGTGGTCGACACAGTGGTCGTAGAACATTTAAATTGATATAACTTTTTTATTTATAAACCGATTGAGATAAAACAAACACTAAATGTTAAGTGAACACTTACCACAATACATCGCACCGGTTTAGCCGTTTCTGAAGCGGTAACAAAGGCAAAGACAAACAGACAAAAATTCTAATAATAAATGTTTTTGGTTTTATTGCGTTTATGAAGGCACCAAGAAAAGTTTTTCTCAAATATCTTCCATGTACGGACAGCGATCATTTTTTTATTATATGTAGTGTAGTTACATTTTTATTATTTGTATAAATTTTATATAATATTTACCTATGTTGTACGAAGGCATTGCTAAACCACTTAGCCGCTTATTCTATGTAAATCAACTAATATGTATAAATCTCTAAGAAGTCTCTAAGGAGTCCACTGGATGAAGGTGGCAATGGTCCGATCCTGGACCAGTGCAATGTCTATTGGCTGACAAAAACATATCGATATTTTGCGACCGAAACACTCAGAAAGCAAAGATGGTAATCGCATACCGTTTATCGCTATGCTAACTCTACAAATGTGATATGGTGTGAGCCAGTCGTATCGTTCCGGGTTTTGGTTTCGGTGAGATACCACAACCTCGCAGAAATTAGGTGTGAAGTTGAATTATTAGGACGGAGAAAGGGATAGATATGAAAAAGTATATGTACTACGTCTTCCTTTAAATACGCATTTTTGATAACTTCATACAACAGCACAGCCTGTTGCTACAAAGCATAGCCCGTTGCTACAAAGCATAGCCCGTTGCTACAAAGCATAGCCCGTTGCTACAAAGCATAGCCCGTTGCTACAAAGCACAGCCCATTGCTAATTACGAAGTTTCAGTTTTTTTATGTTAGAAGGAAGGGAGAAATAAAGTAAAAAACGAGCACCTGATTCACTTGATTTTACGTGCCCAACGCCTATACACATAAAAACAATGTTTCAAGTGCATTGTAGGTCTTTATATGAGTTAGAGAAATGGGTAAACAAAGATTGCCTACATATTAGTATACCGTCGGCCACCAACCAAAGTCATTTGTAACAAAAGTATCCTTTCATAGCTACCATATATCCTATCTATCACCATATATTTTTTCGAAAATAATAATAAAATGTACAAATCAAACTGTACGCATCATTTGAAAAGTAAAAAGGTTACACCAAAAAGAACACTGTGATAGAGGACTTAGAAAATCTGTGTTCGACATGATGTGGTAAAGCCAACGGTATCTCGATGAACATAAAACGAAACGATTTTCTCGAACAAATAAGAATTTATTCATGAAAAATGTCAAGTTGAATAAAATTTGACAAGATTTTCTACTTTTCAATTTTAACTATGACACTGTATCTAAACTACTGCACTGTAATAAAAAGTAACCTTTAAGTTACCTTTATTAAAGATAAAAGTAAAAACATATAATTTTAAACGGAACGAAATAATCTTATTGTATAATAATTTTAGCAAAGGTCTAATGATAAACCAAGCAAAATGATGTGGGTAATATTCTTTGTTAATAAGTTCTATTCTTATACAATGATCACTGTATATTTTATGTGGTCACATTGTTTACGAACACGTATATGATGTATATATGGAAACCATTGTTCATTGTGTAGTTCATGCTTTCTTCATCGTGTATGCATTATGGTTTGCAAGGCGCCCTAAAATAATGAAATTATTAGGTTTACTAAATCTACTAAAAAAATATACGTAGTGGTAATTTATAAGATTTAACGGTTCCATTAAGTAAAAGTTTAAGAACCACAACTTACCTTATATCGGTTATACGTACAACAACAAATATAAACTGCTAAAACAGGAAGCCGGTATGCTTGAAAATAATATTTTACAATGGCACGTAAAATACGTCATCTGTTAAATAGCGACAGCGAGCCTGCCGGCCAACGGTCCATTCATTATGTGGAGAATTCCTGTTCCCTGTTGTCGAATATGCAGCGACTGTAATAATAGCATGATAAAAGTTTGTTTGAAAATAATAATGTATGACAAACAATCGAGGTATTCGAACCTTAGTTTTAACATACTATACTAAGCAATTTACAGACACTACATAAATTTGCTATTATAAATTTCGAGCCAATTACAAAAAACTTGTTAGTTACTTCACTAATACGTGATTAGGAGTCAGCTCCTATCTCCTATCACATATTTTAAGCTTAGTGAAAATGATCAAAATAAATCTCAGTAAAATTTACTGACATAATTTGATCTCATTTTTTCTAACGAAAGGTATAAATTATATATTAGCCAGGACGCAAGAACGTTTTTCTGAAGTTATGAAAACATTTCATTTTTTGATAACGTATAGATAGAAACTGCAAATATATTTTTAATTATTTTCTGTCAAGCTGATATTGAACGCAAATTATTCGTACGAGGTGAAAGAAATTCTGCTTTATTTTAATGAAGCATCCGAGTTGTTCCACTTTTTGAATCGAAATCCAAACATTAATAGTTGAATGTTTTGAAGAAATTTATCTATTTATTTGTTATCAATTTGTTAAAAACTGAGTAAAAATACGTTTCTTTGTCCTTTTTCTTTGTCTACAACCATATTGTTACACCACAAAATTAATCATTTACATTAAAACTAAAATGCATATTTTGTCTAACATCATATTTGCTCTGACTCTTGTGAAAGGCGCCTACACAATTTTTGTTTTTGCATTTCAAGTTTTAGCTCAGAATTATAATACTCCACTATAATACTCTTTTACTCGCATTATTTGTGCAGTTCTTAAAAACGTAATTTTATCATCTTTATCTCACTTGCTTATCACAAAACATTGTTGTACTCTACCATTTTATTAATAAAATACTGAATACTTAATTATTTAATTGAGAGAATAAGAATACAATAATTTAGTATCTAATTTGAATATTCACGTACATGTACGTAGACTTTTCACATCTAGCACATGTGCGGAAGTTTCAGAAGGAGTAGGAAAGTTTCAACAAAGGAATTCGATAAAGCTACATTTGATGCTATTTCCCTCAACATCAAGTTAATATGGACAATTTGCGAGGAAGTTTATCACCTAAAGAAAAGTTCCAACGACGTCGTAAATTACATTCACTCACTGCCAGCAACGATTCAAACTAATTGCGTAAATTCGTTCCGTGTGACAATGTACTATACTTCTCACATGGAAATGCACAAATTGAAGACTTCTTTTCTTTTAATTTGTCTATATATAAAAGAAGAAACTGACTAGATATATCGACGCACTGCCCAAACTACTGAGCCTAGAGACTTGAAATGTTGCGTAAATTTCTTTTATTACGTAGGCAAAAAAGCAAGGAAAGTATTTGAATTCATCCCCTAAATTCATCCCCTAGACTTTTAGGGGATGAGTTTGTGTGAAGAAATATTTGTAAGATAATCTCTGATCCACATATATGATTACATTAAATATGAAGATAATATTAAATAGGGCTTAGCTTAAGCTGGACAATTGTCGGTTACATTAAATTGCACGACGAGTTACGCGGGGCTCGTTAAGACTACAATAAAATGTATCCATTATACGAGTACATAAGTAGTTTTTTTTAAAGCAATATCTTATTCAGAGAAGAATCTTTTACGGCTGTAATGGAGTTTAAATAGGCGAAGTTAAAGATAGCTTCAGTCAATCCAGTAATATATTGAATGAAATAACGAAGTCAAGAGACTTCCGCTATAGATAAGCGAGATTCATTAAGTTGAATCTTAAATAGATTCTTACTACTAACTAAACTTCTCTCTTAAACCTAATATAACTAATATTATAAATGCGAATGTGAGTTTGTCTGTTTGTTACTCTTTAAGCTTAGAAGCTAACATGAGAGTTGAATAATATTTATTAAAATTAAACCAAATTTATTTGATTTCTTTATCTACAATTTACTAGGAAAAAAATGGTAAATTAAAATATTTATTTCGGTTTATTTTTAAGCACGTTTAAAAACGTGTTAAGTAATTTGCACATCAACGTACAAGTACGTCTGTTTCTTCCTCGATAAAGTTCCAAACAATTCTGAGAGCATTAAGCTTCCGAGGCTACTCTCTCCTTCCTGGTTAAGGAAGTTTAAGTAAATTGACTAGTTCTAAGTAATTTACGTGCGCTGTACTGTGCGACTTGTAACTTGTGTTTAAAAACGCGAATTCTATTTTGAAAATGAGCTTAAATAATAAAGTTAATATAAAAAATACATAAAAATTAAGTTTTCAAGAAACAATGATATCTACTCGTTGTAAAATATTTTATAGCTTATGAGCTGTGCAAGTATTTTACTATGTGTAGATTCTAGAAGTATTCTGCCTGATGAGTGTGGTGCCGGAGGTCTGATTTCCCCTTTTTCCCTTTCCCATCCTTTTCTTATAAGGAAAAGAGAAGGACGAGGAGAAAAGATTTGACGGGGAGGGGATGGATAGGAAATATCAATGAAAAATGTATTTATCTTTTCCTCTGTCTATTAAAAGGTAGGCAACGAATTTGCAACCTACTTTTGCAATTAACTTATTGCTCCTGGTCACTTAATGTCAGGTGAACCGGTTGCTGGTTTGCCAACTTCTTCTATAAAACTGATTTCAAAAATAGAAAGGCCTTCTTTCAGCAAGCAACCTAGGCTATTTTTTCTATCTATCTCCCTGAGCGAAACAGATTCTAGTTTCTAGTATTCTATTTCTAGTATAGATTTATCATGAGTAAAAAATTTATATCTAAAGATTTAAATTGCTCATCTTATACTTGCATCTTTTTTTAATGGGATAAGGTGGCAAACGAGCAAGCGGATCATCTGATATTAAGTGAACGCTACCCATAGACATCTGCAACAAGCTCATGTGTTGCAGGTGCGTTGCCTACCTTTAATGATTTATTGTTGACATAATAACTAATATAATTTTTTTTTGTTTTTAGAATTAATTTTAAGCATATTTTATTTAATTTATAGGTTTAATCTGTTGACTATTCGATATAATTTTTTGCATTATTTTTATTATTATTTATAACGTTAATCTGCGCTAGAAATGACAAATTTGCATATGGATTTTATTATAATTGAATTGTGTCTTTTGTAATTTAATCTGAAATAAATTATTTATTATTATTATTATATTTAATGAGGAGAGCATAGACAGGAATAAGGATATTTCCTTTTTCCCGTTAACCCCTCCCCGTCGAATCCTCTTCCCGTTCCCATCCTATCCTTATGAGAAATGGGTGGGAAGGGAAAGAGGATTGAAATCACGCCTGTTTTCTGTGAGGTCGTGGTATTTCACCGATCGAGCCGGCCCATTCGTGCAATTGATGTTGTTGTTGCCAGCTCCACCACTGTCAAACACCTCTCTAGTATCAGATGTTAAACATAAAAGACCTTTTGAAGTACTAATTGAAGTCAATATAAAAAATAGCAAATACACACCATGAGCTTACACAAAATATACTTAGATAATTCGATTTAATTTCGTTTCACCCTTCGCCCGAATACTTGTCGAATCATCCACGTTTTGGCGCACTCGTCCTATAATTGAGTTCTCGTTATCTGCCAAGTAGGCTGAACACGTAGTTAAACTGCGAGCTTAAAGACGTAAAGATACCGAGTATACCGTCTCGTAAAACTTAAGCGGTAACTTTATTTTGAAATTAAATTTAACAATAATAGGTCAGTATGAAGTTCCCTTCAGCTTATTATAACAGTAATATGTGAGTTACAAATATACTTTATAAATATATGTGCTCATGAAACATAAGATAAATATGTACAATATATTAATATTCAAAATAAATATGTCATAATTAAGAATACTTATTTCTTAACCATATTATAGTGTGATATGAACGATTTTTAATTTATAGACATTTAATTAATAAAGAAATTTATTATATTTTAATTAATTGGTCTTGTCTTAATAATAATAATAATAAATCTTGAACAACACAAGTACGAATTTTAATAAGTGATTTCATATAGGCATCCTTAAACCCGTCACTCATTGATTCCACTGTTTGAGAATACAATATGCAAAATTATTAGTAAATAAAATTTGTTTTTAAAGATAAATCTTTAAAATTATTTATTATTACCGAATATACAAGTTTTTTAGCGATAATAACAATAACCATAACTACAATAGTACGAAATTATATTCATTAATACAACACAAAGATATTTGTATCATCTTGTTTAGCTTCTCGTGCCAACGTTTATTCAATTATTTTGATGATATTTTACAAGAGAAATATCCTGCTATTGTTTGTGCCGTCTCCATTATTTATGACTATTGTTTGTTTAATTGGATTGGAATTAACATTTCCAAAATATACTAATTAAATACCTTACAATTTCGCTTATCACCGTACCTAAATAACTGCGAAAGTAAACCCAAGTAATAAAGGTTAGGCTATAGACATATAAGGCTAATAAAGCATACGTAACTTTCGTTTGTTCCACATCAAGATATAATCTTTGTAAACAAACATCACTTACCATACATGGCGGTCATTACACTTTTTATAATTTCATCTAAAATTTTGTGGAATTTGTGGAGATAAAGTGATGAGAAATGTTATAATATGGATAGCTAATGTGAGAAAAAGTTGTTGTCTGGAAAATATTTTCAAATTTACGAATGTTCTCGTCAAAAGGCAAGGTGTATCTTTGTTTATAAAAAATCCATCTCGAAGTGAAACAAACTGTAGTGCGTACCATCTTTAAATCAAATGGCTATTTAACATTAGGCTCTCAAATCTAATATTTTAATGCTGCTTAATGGTTTAGCAATTGACCTACTACTGTCAATTTTATATGAAAAGATTGATTAGAGAAATTTCAAATTTATCGCTAAACCATTGTGAGACGATTGTATTAGATTGTGACAGAATCAGACCTTTCTTGCTGCCTCTGTCTATGTACGATGTGTTAAAAGAAAAAGATACTAGAAATCTTACATTTCAAACGGAAGTGCAATAATGATATGTTAAATACATTGTCCTTATTTTAGAAGTCTGAGTTTGAGATTTTAATTTGGAATGGTACGAAACCCCAATTAAAAAACACGGCAACATAAATTCAGATAGTGGCAGTCTAGACGTGACTATCGATTACACGTACGGGATGGATTTTTAAACGTCAAGTTCGGTTCAGATTCCCACAGATTTTACACGCATCAAATACTCCGCGAATTCGGCCAGGTGCGCATGCAAAAGTCCCGAAAAATAGAAATACAAGCACAATTCGAAAAAAAAACGAATGGAGACTTTTCTCCAGGGATGTTATTGTCATGGCTATGAATTTCATTTAACTACAGGTTGTTTATTTATTGATATGTGTATATTTTAACATTATATCCCTTTGAATCAACATCTAAAAATCATTAAATAGTATAGTATGGTCAGTTAACTAGTCCAAGCGCATGAACTCGCGGGGGTATTTTTATTTTTAATACAGGTTGGTATTTTTTACATTCTACTGTACAAGTTAAGAATCAAGGACCCTTTCTGACTTACCTATGAACTTAAAGTTCACACTCGGTGGACTTATAAAGCAAGGACGAAAAAGAAAATAGAGACATAATTTTTTTATTACAGCCCTTAAAGTAACATTTAGGTAAACTAGAAAAAATTGTTCGATTCAATATACTAATAATATACAACCGTTACACTTTTAGTTTCATAAGACCTTAAACTTTTTCGTTTTTTTTTAACTTTAAACTTCATTGTTTCAATTTGTTGAATTGTATTTTAAATTCACACCGTCCTGGTGAAGTTTCATTTCTATAAAATGTCTTCAAAAACATTAACGGAAAAATCTCGTGAAATAGTGTATAGTATTTTATCTGTCGTAGCAAAAACAGTGATGGCGAAGCAAGATTTGTACGGCTTGACATCAGAAGCGACTGGTGTTACTAAAAGAATAGTTCAAAGAGTTGTTTATGAAGTACGCAATAAAGTTACAGCGGCTGTTAAGGCCTCTACCTCACTACCATCTACATCAAGGAAAGAAAGACCATAGGCATCCAAAATATTGTCGTCTGTACTTAATACTTTTACTGGGTAAAAACAACCAAGGTTATCAAAAAAATCTGCAGTAGATAGTTTAGCGAACTATCTACAACTTAAATCAGGTTCAATGTACATTTCCGACATTAAAAAAGTTATTAAGTGTTGAAAGACAATATCAACTTTGAAAGTGGCATTTTTACACTGAGGAATATTGTTCGGAGGCTAGCTTTCAGATGGAGAAACACAAAAGAAGAAAAAAATACTCATTAATGAAAGAGATATCAAACTTAAAAGAACATTTTATCTCCCCAAAATACAAGAATATCGTTCACAAAGCCGATACACAGATTTTAGGTTTGTAAAATTAGTAAAAAAACTGAAAAGGTTCACAGCATGATTTTATTATTTCCAACTCAAACTAACTATATCAAAAGCAGAGTATACTTACTACAATTCACTTATGCTATTGCTCCATCAAAACCATTTATTTTAAAACATTCTGTATAATTGGTGTGAGTACTATAAAGCTGTCAACAAGGTGCCAGCTTTCGTTGATCGACCCATACGCAGAAGTAGATAATTGAAACACGTTAACATACTACAATTTATGAAGACTATGGATATTTGTTTTAAAAAAAATGCAGAACTTCATATATTATACAAATAAAATTAATGTATAACTTCGTAAAATATAATTTAAATAAACGTTATTTATTTTAATTACCTATTTTATTTATCCTAACTAATATTATAAATGCCCATGTAAGTTTGTTTGTCTATTACGCTTTGACATATATTAGCATGGCAACCGATAATAAACTTTTGGCATTCATCTATAATTCTAAGTTATTATATGCAAAATCAATTTCCAAGCAAGGAAGATAAGAATCAAATGCGTGCAAAGCCACGGGCAACAGCTTATTAAAAATAAACAAGAGAATAGTGTAATAAATTAATAAACAATGATTGTTTAACGAAACATTAACATTATAAAAGTAACAACACACTTCATACATCATTTTTGTCTTGAGAAATTCCTCATCTTACCCTTTTCTTAATTATAATTATATCTAAGATTCATCTTCAGTGTAATCCATTAGAGAATGAGGCGACGAATGTGTGCAGAGGTTCTCAATCGTGACAAAACTCTGTAGCGACGAGCCAGTCCTCATTTGCAAAATTACACTAAGACGTGGGTATTGTGAGGGAATATTAGTTTAGGAGTAACGAACCAGCCTATTTCAATACGCCACTGTCTTTATTCAATTATCTTACTTCTATCTATTTGGCAATTATGATCGAGTGATGCTGTTTACCTACTGTCTAGGCGTTGGATTTTAAATCTTATTCGTGTCATGTAAAATATACTTTAGTGTAATTTCTATCATTAATATTTATAAAATTTCTTAAGTAATGGTCATCTCTTCAAAGCGATACTTCTTCACGGGCCTACATAAAATTCATATTGTTTGTATTAATTGTTATTTTTCAAATTATCCTTCCAGTTAGAAACAGTAGTCATCTCGTAAACTCGAAAAGTAGCTGAAAACCCGGTGGCTAAAATTCAACTTACTGTTACAACGTCTCCTACAGATAAGTTTTCATTGTATTTACATACATATATGTAAGAATATTGTTTTTTTTTTTATTTGTGTGTTTGAGTATGCCCCGAGATGGTTTAAAATACCAATTGGACCCGGTAGATGGCGATGCTATTGGGTTCCAAGAGTTTTATTTTTTATTTTTACATGCTAAGAGTAGGAAGTGGTTATGCATACGTTTGCTGGGTCCACTAGTACTAGATAATATTTAAGTAATTAAAATTATTTGCTTACTTGTTGACTATAGATTTTCAATACCAATGTAACTTTATGATTTGATTCAAACTGTGTGAAATATGTTTTTGATAATGATCATCAAATTACTAGATGGATAAAATAAAATTTACTTTACTAAAAATTTACACACACGATCGTGACGATCAGGAGTAATTTACGATCAGCAGGTAAGATATGTTATACGTAGGTAAAGTTAATTTGAATGTCTCTAAGAACTTTGAATACTAGCATGTGAATTGACAAGTCTCTTGCACTGACACAGAACTGAGGCGAAATCGCAAGACGTAACAGCTCGATACTCTATCCAAACAAACACGTACCTAGCCTCACAACTGTATCACCGCAGCACTCACTCGACATTCCTACGATGTTTAATCAACGCGCCGAATGAACGTCTTTGGGAATTCAAGACAACGACGTTTGTAAACTTATCTCGTGTTCTCGTTAGCGGCAGCGTCGAGCCTCCTGAATACGTAATGCACGCCGGCACTCGGTGTCTCATTGTCAATCTTTATTAAGTGGAACCGATGAAAATGTGTAAAAGTGAAGAAAATAAGATACATGTATGACAGGGAATTTACATATTCCGACACGATAAGGAATAAGTAATGTAATAAATTAAATGTGCCAACTTCAAGAAACTCGTGATTACTATATGCTAACCGCGTTTTCACTTCTACATGTTGCGGAGACTTATCGCACAACATTCACCTTGTCTTTGCGACTTTGTGGGATAATGTTGCTCGAGATTTGCATTGTTCACACAACCCAGTGTGAACAAGGCAAATGTCGTCAATAGTATGTGAATCGAGGTGAATAGTATATCGCCCGATGAGGGGCGTGTGCATTGCGTTGGAGCATTTGGAACACATTCAGATTGGTTGACATTTCGAAACATATAAGCGACTGTCGAGAGACACGAACAAGTCGTAAGCGACGTCGGGCGACGTCGCGCGGGACACGTAAACTTGTGGAGCAACAGAGTCGCGGGACAAATATACCATAGTGAAAACGCGCCTTAATAATTTTTTATTTTATTTTACTATTTTCTAGAATCGCAACGGGCAAGGAAGTGACAATGGGCAAGGTATGGCTCATAGAACGAATGACCGATGAATTGTTCCCACGGGAAGGACTGAGGACTTGACGAAAGTTGCGGGAGTTCACTGGATGAGCGGCAAGGGACCGATCTTTGTTCTTTTCCATGGGATGTTTTGGCTGAGAGTGATGATGATTATGATTGGCCTAATGAGTATGTGGCAGTTAATATCGTTATTTTATTAATTTAATTCTCTATTTATCGACCATGCATTAATATAAAGAAAAAAATTGTTGCGCTAGATGAAACAAGGAGATACACAGAAATATTTGTGTATACAAAAACGTTTCTAGTTAGCAGTCTAGGGAAAGGTAAATATGCCAAAGCAAACGTTGAAAATTTTACTTAAGTACTACGCCCATTGACATGAAACTCAGTAATGTAGAAGTTACTGCTTAGCATCATATAAAAGAGCAATATGAAGAAATACCACCTCAATTATGTTACTTGCAGGGAGGGAAGCTTGCTCTAGAAGACTGATTTAACTGTAGTGATCCGGTCCAGATCCGGATATTGTTATTTTCTATTTTACTGGGGACTTCGAAATGTTACACCATTGAAATACATTTCATTTTATTCTTGACTTATTATGGGACTTAACCATTACGTAAAAATCAAGATTAACACAAGTGTAATATGAATATATTACTTCCGTATATGAAATATATAATAAGAATGTTATTTAACAGTAACAATAATAAAATAATATACAAGTATATCTACTGCATAAATAAATTTATGTTTTTGTTGTGGTAATTTTTATAAGAGTATATTTATCAAAGCCAAAAACAGTATAAAGACAGTTTTAGAAACATGTCACTATTGTCTCGAAGTATTGCGTACGATCCCAAAAGTCGAATTTATGCGGATCAAGGGTGACCCCAGAATAAACATCTGAAGCTTTTTCCACACGGTCGCGAAAGGTTCCGAATAACATGGGATGCGATACAATAACGAACTTCGCAATTTGGAGGTATTTGTGTGCGCAAAGTTGCGGAACAGTAAACAATTTTGACTACAAAAAAACTAAATATGTTTTTTTACGGTATAAGCGAAAGCGAAGCGGCTCACCACATATCTATTTGACTCCTCTTTCCTACACAAACGCTCGCAACACATTTGTTCTAGTGATTAGATGACTATAGGTAGCGGTGGTCTCTCAGCTTCAAATGAGTTAATTTAGAGCGGTGCCACTCAGGCGTTTCGTCGGCGTTTCGGCGTTATTGCGTCGGAGTTGCGGTTACCTTGCGTATTTATATAATACGAATCAATATGACATGCCATATGGTGCATCAACGCACAGCCTAAACTACTGGGCCTATAGACTTGAAATGTTGCACAGAGATTTCTGTTATTACGTAGACGATCACTAAAAAAAGGATTTTTTCTATATTCTTCCCCAAAAAGTTGATGAAAGTTTTTATCGAGAAATACTTATATCCAATGAGAATTGACCTCGAATCTATATGATCAATTATATTAAATAAGGTTCAGCTTAGGCTGGACATTGCGTCCCCTTATTTGCTCGTGTGGCACACTATCCGTTGAGATCGCACTGCGACGTAGCAACGCTCTTATCTCCTTTTATTATAAATAACTACTCTGTATCGAAAGACAAGACGAGCTTTTTGTTTTGTGATGTCTCTTTCATTGTTAACATTGTTAAACAGCTCCGAAATAACACAATAACACAACATTAGCAAGGACCGCTGCTTTGTTTCTCGCCTTATGTTATTATTTTTGTAATACAATAACATAATTCGGCTCATTGAGTAGGAAATTAATTCCATTTCTTGGAGATACTATTAGGTCCTTATTTACTTTTTACGAGGCCCCCTTACTTAAAGGATGTTTGGATAATTGGGCCAACAGGCCAACATAGAGAGAATTATACCCTCATAATTAAATCTTAAGAAGACGTTGGCTACCCTTTGGGCGGTACCCTTTTCTTTATTATATAACGCCACGTGTCTTGTATTCTGGGAATTAACATGTTAAAGGGCTTAAGGCTTTGAGCCCGAAATTAGGAAATTTACGTGTTACACTTTTTGGTTAAATAATATATAATAATTACATTTTACATATACCGTATATATCTTTGTATGTAATTACATGTTATAAAATATAAATATTAAAATGTTTTATATTTTCAAAATTTTAATTGCATTCAAATTATTATTCATATAAAACAATAAGTCACCAAGTTCGTATTTGAACAGTGGGTAACGATGTTGGAGTCTTCGTGTCATTTTGTTATGACTGTTTCAGAAGCAACTGTGACTCGCCAGAAACAAGGTAATCCTTAGTTTGATCCACTTATCTGCGACCAACAAGCCTAACTGACTAATTTATTACTAAACTTGTGCAATAGACGGACGGACGGCCGACCTGAACAGTGTCGTTTACATAAAACTTTTACATTTATTAGAAGGGTAATGTTGGAGTAAGTTGACGTAAGCCCGTATGAAACTTTTTCACAAATTAAGACCGAGTACGAGTACCTAGATGTAAAGTATTTTTTATGAACTAATTATTGGAAACAGCTAGTTTAGAACTTCATGTTATGAGAAGGGAAGAATGGCATGTGACAAAGAGAATTTTGGATATGAATGTAGAGGGATATATCGGTAGGGGTAGGCCTAAGAAAAGATGGATGGATTGCGTAAAAGGTGATATGAACAAGATGGGAGTGACAACTGAAATGACGGATGATAGAGCGATGTGGAAGTCGAAAACTTGTTGTGCCGACCCCACATAAAGCGGGAAAAGGGCAGGAAGATGATGAGCTAGTTTAGAACTATGTCACATAAAATTGGCTTACATGTACTAATAATTAACGAAAAATATTAAATACGACCACTAATGTGTGCTCATCGTGCACAGTACTCATGTAAACTTTATGAAAACAATTATGAAAACTATGTATGAACTGAGTACGATATTGCCTTCCGTGCGTCATATCTTTTTGACGATTCAGGGTTTATATGGAGTTAAGAGTTAAGTTTATACTTAAGCAATAAAACCATATATTTTATACAAAAATTAAACCTTTCATTTTTTTAACATTCTGTAATTAAATGTTATCAGAATAAACAAACCAGTAAAATATCCACGTCTACGTATAATTTAAATAAATAGATAACCTGCTAAAATTTACGATTATACATTATATTTTATCATAGTAACTAAGTATACCTGGAGTTTTCATAAACGCGTCTGCTACAGTCGTCAGTTACCTTTCTATAAGTACCCATTTCAGGTGGAAATTTTGTTGACAGATAAGAGCGAGCCAAGTCGGGCCGTCGCGTAATTCAACGGCTTTGTGTGCGACCTACAGTTGGCCACTGATAAGCTTTGTTTTCTCCTTATCTCCTCCATTGAACCGTTTTCACACCGGCTGAACCTTAAAATGTAACAATAAAAAATATAATTTAGAATCTTTTTGTTCGTCTCTTTTACGAGACTCGTTTACGTAAACTTGCTATCGCGTCCTCTTGTCAACTTTCTGTTAAATTATCTGGGATTTAAAGTTTGTATAAAATTTTGCTGAATTCTAAATTTCGGTATCTTTACTACTATACAATTGTTCCGCCTGGCTTCGCCCGGGTAGCCGTTTCGGTATCCGTAGGGATAATCGCCTTTTATATACGTGAACCTTTTATATACATTTTCCGGCATAAAAAGTAGCCTATTTGCTATTCCAGACTGTAATCTATCTCTGTGCCAAATTTTGACCAGATCCGTTCCGCCGTTTTTGCGTGAAAGAATAACAAGCATCCATACATCTATACTTACAAACTTTCGCATTTATAGTATTAGTAGGATTTATCAAACTGTGAAGAAGATGTGGTATTTTCTATATTATGTAAATCTTAAATTAAATAAAATTTGCAAGATTAGGTTACTGAAAAGAACAACATGAAACTTTATAATACCAGTAATATTACTACAATATATAATAATTTAATAAAAACTACGTTATCGTTGATAAATATAGATCTCAATTCCTGTATTGTGTGACAGACAATGTGGTAAAGGTATAAAAAGATTTTTGTCATCTCCTTTGGTAATGTGCATGCACGTAAATAATAAAACTCAAAGCTATGTATGTAAAGTCCGTTACGTATGTTAAGAGAGAAACAAACCACTACAAACAAGTTTTCGAGGTCGCGTTAAGCGTAGTCATCAGACAGACGTTTATGAGACGTGCAGTGGTCACATCGTGAGTTGATACAAACATGAAGCATTTAATATTAATAACACTGTTAGCGGCAATCAGTGCTGTCGCAGCGATGGAGTACAATTCCGACGCCTTTTATGACTATCAATATCGTGAAGAAAGAGCTGAAAAAACATCAGATGACGTTGAAATAATAGAAGATAATTACGAAAATGAAAAACCGAAGTATGATTTCAAAGATGCACCACAATTGTTTGAGAAGTTTATGAAAGATTATAATAAAGAATACAAAGATTATAATGATAGACGCACGCACTATGAAAATTTTCAATCTAATTTAAAAAAAATTATTCAAATCAATGAGGAAAGTAGGAGTTTCTCAGCCGATATTAACATGTTCGCTGATTTAAACGAAAAAGAAATGGAATCATTTTATGGTGTACCCGACGCCGGTTATTAAATTGTAGAACACCTTATGAATGACGGAGTGAAGGTAAGAAAACTTATTTCTATTCTACGCCTCTTGAAATAATTACCTATTCATAATCATTCACAACAAACTACAACGAGATATTATTCCTACCGCGTACCTATATATATTTTTACACGTTTTAGTACGCTTTATATGTATTATGATCGTATTCTCGATCGATTGATCGATCTATTGATGTATTCCAATGGATGTTTTTTCTGTCAGTTTATGCAATTCGTCTAATATCAACATCTCACACCCGGGGGTCATCGGAGTTAGGCGTCCGAATCCGCGACGGAACGATAGTGAAAAAGAAAATCCACAACTTTTTCGAAGTTATATACGAATACAAAAAGTGTAATCAACAAGTGTTTCTTTGTTTAACTTTTTTCAGCAAGTCAGAAAAATATGTCATTCGATTTGTAACAGATTTTAAGAAGATTGAAAAAAGTTTCAAATGTTGTAAACAATGTACTAAAGAACAAAAAGGAGGGTTTCATTTATAGCAGTTATATGTTTCAAACCTAATTAAGATTTAGAAATCTGAAAAAAAACAGAAAGAGATTTTATAAAAAAAAATATCACTCCCAAAACCTATATTTATACTTTTCTCAGATGTGTAAAAATATGGCTGATAACGGATACTCCGGCTTGCTCAAGCCACGGGCACTTCGGGCACTTTTAAAATATTGAAACATATTAAATATGAAAATTATGCGCCAATAGCCTAATTTAATAATTTAGACTGTGAAACTCAACATATTCGTGGGTTTGAATTCGCCAATCGACTATTGTCGCGAACCATTTTCAACAAAGTTTAAGCTTGGTTGGGCATGGTTAAAGAATAGATCCCCGTTGTACAAATAAAAAATATATTTTTCAGTTTTTTATTAACAGAGTACGTAGGTGAAAAATTCAAATTCAAAAAGAATATTTTAACATCGTCAATTGTCCGTTTTTATTATCCAAAGAAGGCCTGTGCCCCTGCAGTGGGGAACATTCTAGAAAAGGCTGATTTATTATAATATTATGTATTACATGTAAATGATTTTTTTTAATTTGTATTTCCTATTGTTTAAAAATTGTAAACAAAAGCCTTTTTTCTCTTTTCCTTTTTTTATTACTCTACTTAATGAAACAAAATCACTACGACATACTGATGATTGCTTAACTATCTCCATCATTCTTACCTGGTTATCGTTCAATTAAGTAGAGTAATAAAAAAGTATTGTTAACTAGACTAGAAGTTGCATCGCAGAGCACTAAAGTCAGCGGGGTTTTCAACACTGCTTTTATGAGCAATTTTGAAAAACATCGCTGATTTTTATAAAAGAACCTAGCCCTTTAGTCAAAAAGGATGTTATGGAAAAATTCAAACTTCTATATTGAGATCTTATTTATATTGATCAATATAACAATTACACTTTCAACCTTGAACGATCTTGAATTCTATACATCAAACCATCTGAATATTTCCGACAAACGATAAACAAGTTTGACTTGCTAGGAATTACTTTGCCATTTGTAGTTTTGAAGTTATGCAACAAAAAAAACTGGTTAACGCAAAACACGATCTCTAAACAATCATAAAAACTAAGTTATAAATGCTGTAACGTCTTTTTTTAATGCGGCGCTATGCCGCCCTCTCATTCCCCTACCATGTTAAGGTCAGGGATCTTATCTACTGAGTTATATTATCTTTATTTCTCTAGTAACAAACTGATAAAAAATTAAATTCATATTTATAATATTCAGTCTAACTCTAACTTATTTTACTTAACTATTCTGCTGTAACGTTGTAGTTGTGTTGCTAATGTTAACTGCAGTAAAGTATTATCAATTATTTTATATAGTATGGGTTAGAGATGCTACGTCTTTAATCTAAATAGACAAGGGAGGCGATATAAATATAAAAAGAAGAGCTTTTCTTAAACACAATGTTCAAACGAGCAATCTCAGAGGATAGTCTGATGTTATAACAATCTTATTCTGCAAAATATGTATATTACGTATAATTTTAATTATACATCAGCAATTATAAAAATAAGACAATACTTTAAAAAAAAAATCTTGATCAAAATCTGACATATATGATGAGGTCGGGAAAAAAGTCTTTATGCATAGTTATATAGTATGTATAAACTTGTAATAAAATCCTTGTAACTTTACACAAAGAAATTATCTGGCTGGTGTTGATGACATTCAAAAAGGTTACATTTCAAAACATGAAACAAATTAGTAAAATATTATGTGCAGCTATTGTCAATTTGTTTTTCTTTCAGTCAAAATGCGTGAATCTAATAAAGATCGATACATTTTAAATTTTAATTACAAAAAGAAAAATGTGAATGTGAATTTAAACCTTCGAGATGGCAAAAAGTCGTCGAACAAAATGCCGTTATATAATGTAATTAATTGTAAATAAGGATTGAAAAAAAAATGTCTTGAGCTTTCATATAAAATGCTAAGAAACTTTTTCCCCGACCTAGCCCAGCCTTACCTAATATTTAAAAATGCATAGTCAAAAAAAATCACGGTATTTAAATAATTTAAAAATACTTTTATGTTGGATGCGAATATCTTCAACAAACATATAACAGACACCATCAATAGTTTTTTTGGCACATACATAAACGGCATTTTTATCAGCGAAACCTATTTACTCATTCAGTTTGTGATTTATTTATTTTGTTTAAGGATATTATCAATATTAACATAAACATTTATTTACAACTTTTATGTTACAGTCGTAGAGCCCGCAACAACAACATCTGTTGCACGAATGGGCCGGCTCGACCGGTGAGATACCACGACCTCACAGAAAACAGGCGTGAAGTAGAAGTACTCTGCGTTTCGTCTGATGAGTAAGGTGCCGGAGGCCTAATTATAATCCTCTTCCCCTTCCCCTTCCCACCCTTTTCTCATAAGGCTAGGATAAGAATGGGAAGAGGATTGGACGGGGAGGGTGTTAACGGGGAAACGAAAACGTCCTTTCTCCTCTTTATCCCTCCTCTGTCCTTTAAAGGTAGGCAACGCATCCGCAACACACTTACTTGTTGCGGATGTCTATGGGTAGCGCTCACATAACATCAGGTGATCCGCTTGCTCGTTTGCCACCTTCTACCATAAAAAAAAAAACTTTTATGTTATAGATCAAAGTCTAAGAGATCATTTTTTTAACCAAATATCCTGATTTTTTATAGACACGTGTAAAAAAACATGTCAACTAAAAGTCCATACAATACCACAACTGATATGTATATGTAGCCATATATTTTTTAAATAAGTTCACCTAAGCACATAAGTTTGCAGCATAAAACCTTTTCACTTTTATTCCGTGTCTGGTTTAACCCGGGCTTAACACGAATAAAGCTAACGTGACCCACGTCCTGAAAATATTAATTGTCCCGTAAAAGCAAATATTTGTTTAGGCGGGGGATTTAAGGCGGAACTAATATATCAGTAGACAGGTACTATCAACAAAACTGTTCAGTGAAGGGTTAAATTGAAATTATGAGTTTTGTTTTAACCATACCTATATCATTAGAGTTTTCCGTTACATAAAATTAAGAAAGAAATATAAAAATAATAATGATAAATCAGCCTTTTTTAGTACGTTCTTAGTTAGTAAAAGCCAATAGACATAAAACATTGATTATTAATTTTATTACTTAAAGTGTAAGAATAAACGAAACAGTGGAAAAATAACAACGCCAGCAAAAATAAGCAAATTGTCATGATTATGAAATTAATTTAACAGACGCACGCTATGACACAATAATATGCATTGTCGTCGGCTTCTTAAGGAAAATGCACTAAAATTCTAAATGCACTATTAATACGGTAGGATACAATTGTTATGTTATCTTATGAGTTGGAGAACATATCCGGGATAAAGAGTACCTATTTGTGCCAAATTTCATCCAGATATTTTTCGGTAGGTATTAATTTTGTTATCGATGCCCAGATACACAAAATTTTTGAGTCTCTTAGGTCCGATAATAGCGATAGGTTCAGCACTTGTGCATTAGCCAGTTCGGCGTTTCCTATTTACGCCGATGCGTAATGGAAAACTGTTATCTTATTTTATTTATTCACGAATACTATTGTCATAGTGAAATATCTAACAACAATTAAAAGATATACAGAACGTAAATCATAATTAAATTTAAATCTAACATGTTGTTAAAGTTCTCCAAGAATGTTCTTTTGCGAGCGAAAACCTTTGAAAATGTTATTATCATACAAATTATTATATTCTACACATCTGCATATTTATGCAGAAGAACAGGTATACATTCAAGGTTATATTTTATCGTCTTTACTGTGGCGGATATTGTAAACACATAAAATACTACATGTACTTCGATGTTTTAAGCTTGTCTTAAGTTGTGTTGCAACTACGACATGAGTAAATTAATAATTTTAATGCTGCTGATTTCCTATTTAGTACATTATTATTAAAGCCATTGAACTTATTATTGTAGAATAAGCTTCATTCCCTTTTCAGCTCTTAATTTGTTTGCCCACTCCACCCTATTTTCCTTCGAAAGATTCGTAACGATAATACTTCCCCCTTTCAATGTAAGTTTTAATTGAAGAACTTGTTTATTATCACCGTGTTTGCACGTTTATGTAAATAAATACAAAATTAAATGCGTCAGTTGCCGGTATGGCATTTCACATAAAATAAAACAAACGTCACCTTCAGAGGTCAGAAGAACACACATAATTAACGCGGAAGCAAAGCAAAAAAGAAAAATAAAAAATCT
>JWHW01043042.1:143163-161048 GCA_000931545.1 Papilio glaucus
GGTCCAGTCTAGATCTTTTATAAATTATTATCCTTGATAAAATGTTTGATGGTTTAAAATTTACGACCTAGACCGCTCATAATAATGCTTTAGAGCTATCGACTAACATGTGTATCTATCATAAATCGAAATCCGGGTTGCCGAACCTCAAAAAGACTCTATGTATTAAAAAACGAATAAATTAAAAAGATCAAATCCGCTAAAACATTTCACGTCAAGCTTTTTTTTGTATCAGTATTATTGTAATCGCAAATCCAATTAATTATTATGTATATAATAAAATTCATGTCTAAATTAATTCTCGATTATGATTTATTTATTACTTGTTTGACCTTTACATATAATGACAACAACTTTTGAATATTTTTTAAATAATAAAATGAATGCACAATTGAAAATTATCTTGTTTTCTATATATACATTCCTATATATAATACATTTTGGATGTTATGTATTTTTTATTGTCATACAATTGTATGAAATGGGGTTTCTATCATGTAATTTGTATCATAAATGTTTTAGACATTGTAAGTGAACGCTTATTTATCGTCAACAAACTGTTTATTAGTTTGACTACTACTACTAAATTGAGTTATGCCTGTGAGGTTTTGTACTTACTTCATCATCATGATTATATCAGCCTGTACTAATCCACTGTTGAACATAGGAACTCTTCTCTGTCACACCACTATTTTTGCCTGGTTACTTTGCATCTCGAGGCGGCCACTCCGTCACCGCCTTAGTCCACTTGCCATCGGTCCATCTGGCCAAGTACCCTGCCCATCTCCACTCAAGTTACCTATAATAAAAAAAAAAGCTGTTTTATCTACACATAATATTTTACTGTACGTACAAGATAAATCGTACATCACGGCAAAATATTTTTAAAAATGGATTTTGCAACATACAAACACGCGTATGTTTGATTTTTTTTTAAATGTTAGTATTACTTTCCAATGGTTAGACTTCCACCATTGATCACCACAAAGATCGGTCCCTTGACGCCCACGTCCAGTGGAAATATATTATTAATCAAATTTAATAGAAATTTAAATTGTAATCATAAAAATATTATAATTAGCGACTTCCGTGTGATCAAACTTAGTATTCAATACGTACAGACTGAATAAGGAAGGTGAGCGACAGACATAATAAAATTCTACATAAATAATAAACTATTTATTTAAATTATAAATGTAAAGAAGTCATTTCTAGTTGTGAGATTACTATCTGTGACACGGGAGAGACCCTGCTAATGTCAAGTGGTCCGTAGCCCAAGAGTTATGTGCATAACGCCTGCTCGGTGATTTATCCCGCTCGAGATCCTAGCCACATACATTTTAACTAACGCTTTTTGACCGTTATTGAAAAGGGCGCGCGTTCGACTAACATTCTCATATATGTATGTGTAATTTTTTGTTTTGTTTCAGAACGGTGACCGGTCAATGTTTACGGATGAATTTAAGAAAATAATAATCAGTACCAACTTTGTTGCCTTTTATTTAATATCCCATATAAAACAAGGCGTGCTAGTTTATCATAAGCAAAGTTTAAAGATTTAACATTTCAGGTGGCGTTATGCGCTTTTGAAACTACCTACTCGCTAATGAACTTAGTTTCTGAATACAATACCTCGTTCCCGAATAGGCTTTATTAAAGTCTCCCGCATCTGGAAACTGGGGGGAGCTATTACAGCCTTCATAACAGAGTTCCCCCAGTTTCGTCACCGCAAAGGCCCGCTAACATTGTTAGTTCTGTCAACGGAGAGCGTCGGCGGTCCACTGAAGTTATTACAGAAATACCTACAAAATTTATATGGAAATTATTCCGTATGTGCATCGTGTAATATTTCAGTGTTGCATTTATGTTTGTGCAACGGTTTAATGCGAATTGGTAACAGCTCCGACCGTGCGAACATTTCCAATGCAAATATTATAAATGAACTCTTTTTTTAATTGTTAAAAGATATTAAAGATATATATCAGTAGATATAAAATTATTAGCAGCAGCATAAAGTTATCAATAACGTATATAATATAAGACCGTCTTTATTATATAACATACTAGTCGTGCCCGCGACTTCATCCGCGTGGAATAGTGACTTTGGGCAGCATTTTTAATATTGTAGGCTAAAGCTTAGCTTCAAAAATGAAGAAACTTCCATACAAACTTTCATCCCCTATTTCAACCCCTTACAACCAACCCCTTGCGGTAGAGATTCCGCTATTAATTCTAAGGAGGGTTGTGATTGTAAAGTAGGGTTTGGAATTCTACAGCTCAAGATAGTTCATTTTGGCTTAATTCAATTTATGTTGCAAAAGTGAGTGGCAGCGTTGGCAGGTGACGCCCAAGGAAAACTTATATCGATCAGATTAGTGACATACTAAAGAAGGGCGATATAAGGAGTATCCGTATCTATGCACACTATATCCGTAAATTTTATTTTTTTAGCGTCATACATTACAAAGTCAGTTGTAAAAAGGTAAGAACGACGCATTTTTTGTCTGATCGTTGTTGATAATGATGGTAGAATACTATTTAACGTTTATTAAAACAAATTTGTTTTTATTACGTTTGTTCTCCATGCTTTAACAATATTATCCCTGCATCATCATCTGTCTATATTCCGATATATATTGCGCTCCGGCGCAATAAAGCTTGCACAGCGTTTGCTGATCTAAAAATACAGGTTGTGATTTGAAGAAAGCTACACGACTGGAATCTAATTTAAAAACAAAAAAATTTTTCCAAGCATTATTTTGTAAACTGTACTTGTGTAAAAAGTCAATGCGCTACGAGGAAAAGTAAGAAGATAAATAGAAACATATGTAAGAAGATTGTTGGGCCGTGAAGCCGTAGTGACTGCTCATCCGTTCGCCGACGACGAACGTCTCAAAAGGAACGACCATGCGTGAATATTGACATGGCTCCTAAGATAATTGTACAGTAGCAAGTTCCAGCGAAATGTTTACTCGAAGAAAATGTTACGGAACGGAAAGGATTTCGATTTACGTACGTGCCCTCGATGGTACTCGGTGACTACTTGTGTGTATTTTCAGTACGCATATATGTCAAGTGGCTGTTTTGTTACGAAGCCATGTGTAAACGTTTATATGACTTTAGCTATAAAAATATTTTTTTCTTTTTCTTGTACTATATGTTAAATAATTTAGTTCCCGTTGCCAATGGATATGAATAGCTCATGTCATTTCCATTTATCTATCGATATGCTGTGTATTGAACTTTGAGTTTACATTTTTGAATATACAAAAGTTATCTTTATCCATATTTAATTTGACTTCAACATGAACAATCCAAGAGATAACAGCATAAGTCTTCTTGAGCTGTGACTGTACATCTTACCATTTCCCAGGTTGAATCTTTAAATTAACATAAAATGTTAAGGAATTAACCAATTACCTTTGATGATTAGAGTTTCCAACTTAAAGATTATAATAGTAATTTAAATTGGTTCTTTAGTTTTTATCATAAACCCCTTTCCTTTTTCCAGACACCATTCACTTCATACGATGATGCTCAAGAATATAAAAAATCACTTAGGCGCAAATCCGGGTTCAACTATCTTTGAAGTGAGACTTTGGTACGACGCTGATAAATGTGTTTTTTACGACGCCACAAAACAGTATGCGAAAATCTTCGATTTGCCACTTAACGTCCTTTCTACAATACACTAAGAAATATACATAAAATTTAATATATACCTATATAATAAGAGATAATAGCTACGCACAAAGTAAGGTCGTGTTGAAAGATTATTGTGGGGTCTATTTTTTCGTATTCACTTTTAATTTGAAACACTGCGTTATTTATATTAAAAAAAAAAACGTCAGGTCCCTGCAAGTCTTAGAGCGGGTAGGGGGCTGGCGCCACTTTATCCAGGATTCCTCTGGTACAACATGGGTGGGGCTATCGAAACGCTCTCGCAGAGCAGGCAGGCTCGTTTAGTAGTTCAATTTTGTAAAAGAGACAGCTGGTCTCTCTTCTACAGGAAGCCCATTCCTCTTCCCCTTTCTATTCCCTCCACTTTTTCTCGTATTTCTCTTATGTAAATGAACTCAGTATGAATTACCTATGTAAAAAACATTTAACATATTAAAACTACGGCTACGTCGCATATCTTATGTAACCGCTACAATCAGGAGTCGAGCAATATGTCATTTAATCTAACCGAAAGCAGTTAACCTATAAACAGCCTCATATTAACCCGATTCAAACAGAGAATCCAATCAAACACATTGCCTACGAGTTACGATGAAACCCTGTTATAGGTATGTTACAACGACAATAGTTTACAGTTCTAATATATTTGAGCCCTTTGAATATATAGAGTTTACTATAAGAAAATTTATTTTCTTTGTAGTAGGAACTATTTACAAAGTATAATAAAGACACATTACATATTTAAAAATTCTAAACCTTGTAAATAAGAGAGTTTTGATAAATGATACGGAATATATAAAAATCGTATTCATTGATTCTTATATGAACCATTTTCTTTGAGATTGTAAAGTATTCTTATAAAGCGTACAGGTAGATAATAAATTTTCCAGTACGACTTGCACGGGAGTAATAGCAGCTGTTGTATTCTAGAGAATCTCGCAGAAAACTGGGCGTTTGTTTTTATTAGTAATAACAAAAACATTTTTCTAGGATGCCTCGAGGAATACAAGTGAGTAAAATACAATATTTACTTACTAATTTATTCATTACTGGTGCATTTTAAATTGAGCACTTTGCGCGCTTTTAGCATGCATCAATATTTAATAACGTTCGATTGCTTGTTCAAAGAGCTACGGGCTATTTGAAGGAATGATGAAACACTTAAGAGGAATTATTCAAAACTAACAGCACCCTTTTTCCAACTTTAATTATAAATTTTGTGATCTCTGCTGTAAAACAGTAATACTTTGGACCGAGAATATCTGCGTACCCATAAACAACGACAAAGAATTTAAATCAGTAAAGAAATGAAGAGGAAAAACGATAGAAAGGCTGTAGTAACTCAGAATACTTTACACCCAAACCAGAAAGTTCCGTTTAAGCTATACCACCTGTATGTTTATTTTGCTCAACGAAAGAAACAGGCGCTCGAAATAGGTTCTACATAGCTATTATACTTGTAATTTAATGTTTTTTAGAGATATTCTGTTACTCTGGGATTTTTTCGTCTTATCTCTGAAATTGATAACTTCTTCTCTACTGCTTATTTATTTGCTCTGTTAATTAAGTGCGAATATATAAGAAAGACGAAGCTAAAACTGTTTCAACGACTAACTCAAAATATTTCTACCTACACCAGAGCGAGGAATATATTTATAGATGCTACATACATAGGTAGAGGACCGTACAAGTAAAGCAATAGCCGCAATCTTTTAGTAATTGAAGACTAAAAGCTATGAAATCATTTAGGTCATATAAATACAGGTGAAAGGGAATTCATAAAATTATTCCCCACTAAATTGTCAATTTCGATTGCAGCAACAGCAGAAATGCTTTATGATTCCCTGTGGAACATACCAGTGCCCATATTAGTACCTACTAACCGTATACAGGCTGGATTTTTTTAACCGTACTGTATAAAAAGTGCTCAAAATACTGGATATAGCTCATTTAACCTGGCTTCAATTTCTTTCACCTGCTGGTATACATACTTTGACACCATGGGTATAACTATTTTCTTTAATATACACTTACTTAACATAGGAGCATGGTGGCTCAGTGGTTTAGGCCCCGACTTACGTATTGTAGGTCGCGGACTCGAACCCAGGCAGTCGCTTTACTTTGTGTTAATTTATTTCATCACCACTGCTCCAAAAACGGTGAAGGAAAACATCGTGACGAAACCGGCATATCTTAGAACCAATAAATACGAGATATGTGACATCCACTAACCCGCACTGGGCCGGCGTGGTGGATTACGGCCCCTTCCCTCGCTCGGAGAGGAGGCCTGTGCCCCTGCAGGGGGGAACATTCTAGAGAAGACTGATTTATTATTATTATTATTATATAAATTTAGGCTGCCAAATCATTGTGTTATCACTAGCATTTGTCGAAATAAGGTATTTTTATAGCTCTGATTGCAATATTTTGAAAACTGTACTTGTAACAGGTAGAGTCCGCAACAACAACATCTGTTGCACGAATAGGCCGGCTCGACCGGTGAAATACCACGACCTCACAGAAAACAGACGTGAAGTAGAAGTACTCTGCGTTTCGTCTGATGAGTGAGGTGCCGGAGGCCTAATTTCAGTCCTCTTCCCTTCCCACCCTTTCTTCATAAGGATAGGATGTGAAAGAGAAGAGCGTTGGACAGGGAAGAGGGTTAACGAGGAAAAGGAAATATCCGTTTTCCTATCTTTGCCCACATCTGCACACATCTTCTTGTTGCGGATTTTTTTTTTTTTTATACGAGAAGGGGGCAAACGAGCGGCGAGAACACTGAGGTGATCAACGGATGTCTATGGATAGCGCTCACTTAACATCAGGTGATCCGCTTGTTCGTTTGCCACCTTCTACCATAAAAAAATACATCTTTATTATCTATCTAGGGCAAGTTTTATCTTATTGAACAATTTTTGTCTCTTACGAAATGTTTCTAAATACTGAATTACAACATATAAGCAACTTTATTTCGATGTGGCTTTATTTTGGTGAACCATCAGTATAATGGCGTGCCGTGGCAGTAAAATCGACTGTTTCAAAAATAGAGCGGCATGACGCTCTCATAGACCCTTTTGGTCTACATAACATTTATTATTACGCGGCGGCCCATCTACGATCCTCGAACTAAGAATCTATAGTTCTTACTAACTATATAATATCTATCTATAAGTTCCATAAATCGTCATATGCGTTTAGTATAGAAAAAATATTTTGACTTTTTTTTTATTATATCCTAGTTCCCCTGACATATTGTTGGGTCAGAGCCTTTGTTACTCTATAGATTTACTGTTTGCTACATCTTGTGCGTATATAAATTTAAAAACATTACAGATATTTTAATTTATATATATATGCGCACACGCCCGTAACCCAGAGGGGTAGGCCGAGATCATGGATTTCCATTTGGCGCGATCCTGGCACACCTCTCTCGCTTATTCTGCATTCATACATCTACGCATGCATGCTCGTCGGTTATGGGTTCCCCTTATATCGAACTTTTTTATTAAGCCACTAATCTGATCAATATAACTTCTCCTAGGGCATCCCATACCAACACTGCCACTCACTTTTGCAACATACATTTTTTTCGTTATTCTCTCTTCATTCATCCATTCCACATGCCCGAATCACCGAAGCATACCTTTCTCAATTCTAATCACAACATCCACTTTTCTCTTATAAGGCTATTTTTAATCCTATCATTCAGTGACAAGCCTAACATACTTCTTAAGGAATTCTTCAATGTAATTTATCAGAATACATAAGATGATCGCTAAAAGCGCCGTGTAGAGGCAGAACCTGAGATCTAAATTCTTACTTCTTAGCCAGAACGAACGAAATACGTTAGTAGAAATCGAAATACGTTAGTAGAAATAGAATCCAATAAAGAGCCTCTACCTTTAGTCGGGATTTTTAAAATTGCTCTTCATTGTATATTTTTTGTTGTATTTAAATCAACATCAGGAGTTGCTCAATAATTTTTAATTTTGTTCATATTTTAAATTAAATGTCGTTACGCAAGGTAACGATCATCGATATTTATAGATATATACATCTGTAAGAAACAAAATCAAATAAATCCCATGGGAACCGCAAAATTTTTTCGGGATAAAAAGTAGCGTATATGCTATTCCAGACTATAATCTATCTCTGTGCCAAATTTCATCCAGATCCGTACAGCCGTTGCGTCGTGAAAGAGTAACAAACATGCATCCATCCAAACTTTCGCATTTATAATATTAGTAAGATGGTGGTGGGTCCACAAGATAATCTCTTCACTCAATATGAAAGTAACATACGTATGTATGTATGTCTGCCGCACGGAACGATTGTTTTGTATATAAATAAAAGAATTCTGAAAATTTTAAATCTCTAAGTTTTACGAGACGCGTATCCAATAAAGAACCAACGTTTATGTCACATACGTCACATCACATCACATCGTGAAATGACAATGACAGTTAGATAGTTGGCAGCAAAAGCAGCTGTTGTGATGTTGTTATTTTATTTTAATTAATAAAAATAACTTTGATTTAGAAGTGTTAAATTTTTTTGTATGATTCAAGTATAAATTTCTTTAAAATAAAATAGGTTAAAGTGGTGTTATTCTTTTGACATGTTTACACTAAATTAAAATAGAAAGTCTGACGAGTTCAGGTAAGTTTTTATAACTGAAAACTTGTAACTTAAAAACTAAATTATTCCCAATACCATTTATTATTAAACTTAAATCTAAATATATATTCTGTTGCATCGAATCGTCTATTGTAAGTGTGTATATTTTTTTATTTAAATAATTTAAACGTACGAACGAAGATTTATAATATGAAATTACCCTTTCTATACAAGAAAGGGTAATTTCAAGGGTAAATTCAAGATAAAAAAGCAGGTACCAGACACAATTTATAAAAAAAAAAATAACCACTCACACCCTTACGCCAGATGAGTAGACAGAGATTATATACATATATATTGTATGTCATCAATCTGGTTGGAATAAGTTCACCTAAGACAACCCGAACCGACACTTAAACTCCTTTGCCAACATAAATTTTTCTTGTTGATCTTCTTTCATTTGTCCCTTCAACATGCCCGAATCACAGAAGCATACATTCTCAATTTTAGTTACAACATTCTCTCTTAAGCCAAACTTTTCCCTTACAACTTTGAGCATTTTTGAGCAAATATTGAGTCACTCAGTCATATCCTCAAAGACTGTATCTTAACTACATTCATTTTACATGCTTATCCTGCCAAACCCAACTCTACTTCCATATATTAAGGTTGGTACATCATTGTGTATGATGCCTACATAAACACATTCTGGCTTCTCAATACTGCCCCTATAGCTGCATTCTTTTTATACATGCCTTCATTTCATGCTCTAAACTTGATTTTAGCTTAGAACTTAGAGTGTCTTAATCTGAAATTTTTAAAATATAACTCAAATATAAATAAATAATCAATTTAAAACAACAAATTGTAAAAACTTGAATCCAATGATTTGTATCATTGGATTCAAGTTTTTACAATTACATATGAACACAATCACCACACAATAAAAATAGTAAAAACTCAGTTGCATTTAAAAATTTTATAAAAATGTGACCATGCACAAGCTTTATAAATTCATTTATTGCTTAAATATATTTTTTATTAAACATAACTTTTATGTTATCAAAATTGGTAGAGCGTTAATTTCAATGGCACAGCTTATCAAGTAAATGTTGCAGGGTACACAATGCCTTTGCTATGACAATGACAAGAATCTTGGCTATTATTTTTTGTTTCATAAAAACTGAATACTTTTTAATTTAAAAAAAGTACAGTCAGGTCTGGTCTTGAGTACAGATGCTAATAATCAGATTGATTCAGTGAAGGTGTGTGGCATCCTGCTTAATATTTTTACTTTGTGTACTTTACTGTGGATTAACAATATTCAAAACGTAATGATGTGTTGTGCAGAAAATTTTACTTTGAACAATTTTAAGCAATATTTTAAAACCTGAAATCTATTAATATCACAATTTTAGTTTAGTAATTCACATGGTCCTAAAATTTGTTTTTTTTTTTAATTTATTTAAAAAACAAAGTTCACTATTAAACTAACTATTTATCATGTTACAATTAGTGCAAAAATGGCCTTTCAAGACCTGATAATATGGAACTGTAATATTTACAAAAATCTTTTCTTGCCGAATGAGAGAGAATAAGATGTGTACATGCACATAGTTGACTCTTTATAAGAGAAAATATGGTGAATGGAGAAAAAATGAAAGCAATCATTGTCATTGATGCCACACTCAAGAATTTACTAAAGGTATTCTTGTCAAAATCCATTGTTATTATTACAAAGCAAAGCAATATCTCTCATCTGTTTTTAGTTTTATCTTTAAATATTATTAGAAACAGAATCGAAGGGCAACAAAAATTGTATTTTCAAGATGACTTCTTGATTATTAGATCCATGTGTACTTTCTTACTATTGTTCTACAATCAAATAAGATGTTATTCACCTGATATCAAGGAATCTATGTATCTACAAGGATACATCCCATTAGTGGCCTTTATTTTGATAAAAGAAGAGATGTAGGTAAAAAAAATAAGATTAGATGAATTATAAGAAAGGAGATTAGGCTTCATGTTACATGGTGAAATAAAGAAGTTTATCTCTTTACTTTCTTCAATGATTTCCTATGAGATTATGGCACTTTCCCAGTCCTGTAGTAGGAAAACATAGTTTTACTGTATTAAAATGTTGATTGTTTAGGGCCACCCTGAATAGGGTATTCATGTTTGGCCAAAGAAATGTCCTATTTATTATTAGATTATTCTTTCTTATAGCATGCACGAAAAGCATAATAGTTAAAAATCCATAATGTGCTTTTTAAGTCATTTGCTACAATAATTACTTAAATATCTTCATTTTTATTTATTGTTATAATAAAACCGATATGGCCTTAAGACATTTACAATTAGCAAGCTTATTGAAAGTCACCAGTGTTGCCTTGTACATAAGCTAAATTGTAGTTTTAATACACTATAATAGAAATATTATTTGAAATTCAAGTTATAGAGTTGCTCATCTAGCAGATAACTCAGTGGCTAATTAAACTACTGCCTATGAGTATTTATAAATTTCTGCTTCTGATACAATAAAGCTGCTCAAAATACAATCTAGGTAAAAAGCGTACAATGTTATCTCCGTTGAGCCCGTTTGGTTTCAATGACGTAACTTTTTTAATAGAGTTATCAAAACTAACTACACGAGGAGCGGTAAAGTGAGTGCGGTGATAAGGAAACTTTGAATATTTAGTATCGTGGTTTACCGTACATGTTAGTTATCGCTAATTGCGGTATTGCGAAATTCATAATAAGCACACGTCGATTACATGATGTTCGATCCGGTACCTGTTCGAAATTCGTTATAATGATTTGGAAACCTCGTAGACTAGAAGTAAGAAATTCTAGCTGCTAAGTAGCAGTTTTAAGACAATTAACGCTGTCGAAGGTGGGTAAGGTAACTATTCCTTTAAATTGGACAATAAAAATGCCGTCTTTGTTGCGCGGACCATACACATTTGCAATACTGGCATACCATTTACTCTTCAATTAAATATAACATTTTTTGACGACACTCAAATCAGAATATTCCCAGATTGAGGGCCGTTCTGTATTATAAGCTTCGAGACTGCAAAAAGGTGTTCCCCTTTACAAAAAATATGTTAAGATAACGTTAATGGTACACGGCATCATTTTATCTTAGAGTTAATAATAAAAGGGTTGGTGTTTATTAAAATGGTTATGCTAAAGTTCTCTCTCTAGTCCTTTGTTCGTTATATGAAAATGGTAGAGACCTATTGCTTATAATTTCGCAATAACAATGTTTTATTGTAAACACCTTCTCGTAATATTTATTACCATTTATTAGCGTTCAATGCGAAAATTGTAATTAGTCAGCAATGTGCGCTTGCGTTCTCGACACCGATTGCAGTCGGCGCACGACCGTCGTAATCCATCGACACGCATCGTATTTCGACTGTGTTATATGATTACAGTTTATTTACTCTGTTATTTTTGTGTCCTTGAGGTAAGTTTTTTTGCAATAGGTTCTTGAGTTTTTTGTGTTGACAATCTTTTTTATTATTCTCTATTATACCTTACAAAATTAGTTGTAAAAACTGATACTTATTGTATACAGTGGTACAAAAGGTTTGGACAAAATAGATCATGTTTCGTAAAAAAGAAAATTTTTATTTTTCTTCACAGCTATGAGTTTTAAAATTATCCACATTTTTTTAAATGTAATTTTTATCTAGACTTAATTATATAATTCTATTCTTATTATTATATACTGATAATTGCTCGAGCGACATTTTCTTACTGACATAATATTTAAACGAGATTTATTTTTAATTATTTTTTTAGTATTTCGTATGTGGCTCAACATAAAGAACTTATATCGCACGAGTTGAATAGAAGGTATTCCAACCAATTTAATTCGTAATGAGGCAATTGCTCGTTGCTTTGACCAATGAATCTCGACAATAGTCAGTAGCTACAAACTGACCGATAACGATACGAACGATATTTCATTACACACATTTGAGATTCATCTTCAAACCTTTGAGAAAATTAAATGACTCGTTTTTTTAAAAAAAAATCTATCAAACTCAGATATATAATAGCGGATTTTTCCTTGCGTATTACTAAAACAACAGCACTGCGTTTGCTTTTGTCTCTCTGAGACATAAAATGATCATTCTTGTTACCCTATAATTCACACTATATGGTGTTGATATTTGGCTAGGTAAAGTTAAACGGTATCATCTCGAACCGAATATTAAATTTAATATGTCCTAACTAGCTCATCCCGCAACTTCATTTACGTTGTTTCCAACGAACTGTTAACTTATATCATCCAATTTATTTACAAATACTTGTCACTGCCAACAAAACACGCGTCGTAGAACGTACAGCGTTGAAACAATTACAATTTCTTAAAATTATAATAACTTTGAATTAAATTACTGAAGAATAAAACCAAACAAAATAATGAAATGAATTCAGCGGTATTTATGTGCGCTTATAACAAGGTATTTTCTTTTCGTTTTTGTGCATAACTAACTGGAAAATAATAGTATAAACTTTAGGACAAAGAACGAAATTTTTTTTGTAGAGTCGTGTAATCCACGTATGTGTAGGTAAAAAAAAAAACAAAAGAAGTAATTATATAGCGTGCTAGAATCGGAATTAAGGAAATATGAATCGAATCCGCGAAATCGATCTCAAAACAAATCCAACCGTCGCAGTCCGATTAGCACTTTGTAATAATGTACCTGTTTCGTAATGTACTCCAGTCGGTGTTAATTGCGGCACGAAAATTCCTACCAACTTGTGTTGCAGAGAATTTCGCCGATCTAAGTCCTGTGAATGTCATATGCGAGCGTATAATTTAACATCAGGTGAATGCCCTGCTCATCTCGTCTCTTAGCAAAAAAAACAAACACATTAAAATAAGCTTTATGGAATTGTAATTTGCAGATAATATAAAAAATATATACCTACATAATTCTATTTTTACGTCGCGGCTCGTCTACATGTGTTTAGAAAGACTTTTTTAGATAGTGAAAAAAAAGTTAAAATAGTTTTGAGTTAAATAATTATTGAATTAAATTATTTTAATGGTTTAGTCTAAAGAATTAATATATTTTTAGAATTGCACTCACATGTTCGGACAGATTTATTGACTTAATTAGTTGTTCGACACGGACAAACTGAGCTATTGAAATATAAAACTAAATACGATTTGTTGTAGCGTGAATCTAATAAAACTATACTAATTAAAATAGGTAGATCTACATAATAAAATGTATAAAAAGTATAACTAAACTTAGTAACGGACGCGCGCCACTCTCACGTAAGTAGAAAAATAAAACCGTGGCAAGACCAGTTTTATTTTTAATGTGTAAAAACGTCAACCACCTTCCCCGGTCTGGTGAGAACATTCCTATGCAAGTTATGCGATAGCTTTATCGTTACAACGAGTTTCTTAATTATAAAAAAACACAGGCAGTCATAAGGATTGCCGACAGAAGTGAAAACTCATAACAGATGAGATTTTTTTTTTTTATGGGATAAGGTGGCAACCGAGCGAGCGGATCACCTGATGTTAAGTGAACGTTACCCATAGACATCCGCAACAAGCAAATGTGTTGCAGATGCGTTGCCTACCTTTAATGGACAGAGGAGGGCATAAACAGGAATAAGGATATTTCCTTTTCCCCGTTAACCCCTCCCTGTCCAATCCTCGTCCCATTCCCATTCCCATCCTATCCTGATGAGAAAAGGGTGGGAAGGGGAAGAGGACTGAAATTAGGCCTCCGGCAGAGGAGAATGCGCGACAATAGTTCAAAAATAAATAAAAATCAACAAAAATAGCCCCTTGTATATAAACATAGAAATTGAGAATTTAATACAAGAAAAATTAATGGAAAAAACTTCGTCGCAACTGTTCCACATTAAAATAAGCATGTTGCTGACGCATGTTGTTCCCCTACCAAATATCGTCTAACAAGGCAATAAATATCATAAGTCACAACTATGGAGGCTAATTTTAATCGACTTTATAGAAGATCATAATTAATATTTTTTAATTGATATTGAGTGCCAAAAAACCTTTTCGGAAAAACTGTTTATCTAACATTTTAATAAGAAACAAAACATTATGTACATATAATATTGTTAACATTATCATGTCAGCACAGTTATGGAAGCTTTTTCGAAACCAACTGTTGCTTAATTTAATAAATTGGCGTTAAAGATTTTCTAGATTTCATAAATAGTAAACATAGGTCTTTGGTCGTTGTAGCATCAAGTTTCGCCTTTGTTTCGCGTATGCGTAATAACCACATTGATAAATAATATAGCTTTCTTCCAAATTACATTCTTCCACCCATTGTTATATTCGCTACGAATTTCAGTAGCAGTTGCCTTAAAATTAAAATAATATACTTGTGTACCTAGTAAGAAAACGAAGCTAATGTCATCTAATATATTTACGACGACGAGCCTCATCCACTCAATTCCGTACTTATACAAGAGAAATTCAATTATCTCAAGATAGGCGGCGACTGGCGCCATTTACGTATTCCAGACGCTATCTATAATACCTCGGATGCCTAGCCAGTCTGGTTAATCCGTAACGCATAGCCGGTTATGTAAATATAGCTTACAGTACAAGCTATATATATGCGGTGTAGGAAAAGGACTTATATTCAGTTAAGTGCTCTTAACAAATAAAAAACCAAGTAGTCGTAAGAACTGCCGACAGAAGTGAAAACTCAAAATGGATGGGAAGGCGACAATAGTTAAAAAATAAATAAATAATCAACAAAAATGAACCATTGTGTCTTAACAATAAAATTCAAAATTAAATAATAATTGAATAAACTCAAAATTGAGTTGAAAAATAAATGAAAGAAAGTTCGTCGAAACTGTTCCAAATTCAAATAATGTTGTTGACGCATGTTGCGCATGTGAACCTTTATGATTTTCCCCTACCAAATATTGTCTAACGTGGCTCAAGAAGTCAAAGATTCCGATCCGTCCTAATTCTTAAATTAACATGCTTTTTTTAACTTTTAATATAGATTCTATCTGTATACTTGGTTCAGCCGGTTCGAGACGGACGTATGCCACACTAATATTGTTCTTTCCCTATACAGTTCACCTTAGATGTTCAATGTACAATTTTTTTATGGTAGAAGGTGGTAAACAAGCAAGCGATGCGAAGCGATCACCTTATGTTAAGTGACCGCTACCATTAGACATCCGCAACAAGAAAATCGCAAGTCGCATCCACTTCCCATTCTATCCTTATTAGGAAAGGAAGGGAAAGGGAGATGGCCTGAAATTGGACCTCCACCACTTTACTCTTCAGACGAAACGCTAAATACTTCTATTTCACGCCTGTCTTCTGTGAGGTCGTGGTATTTCACCGTGGTCGAGCCGGCCAATTCGTGTAACAGATGTTGTTGCGGGCTCTACCACTGTTAAATGTTCACTAATTCCTCTCAACACAAGACATAAACCCATTAAGGAAATCTGTACCTACCTAGGTAGATTTACCCACATTGAATATGTAAATATCGAACCATCCGTGCTTAACAGTCTACCGTTTGATGGTTGGAATTGATTGGTTTGTTCATCAGTAGAAGAATGCAACAAAATAACTATAAATTATAGAACATAATATGACATTAAAGCTCAATGAGATAATAAATTTATTAAAATCCGATAATCCTGTTATATGATATGAACCGTTCCATATGATAAAATAACATGACATAAGCTCCTGCAAACTTAATTTTCGCCGCGTCACTTTTACGACCACAGTATCTGCAACGAAATAACATAATGCATACGAATTTCGTCAGCCGTTCACTGTTTTACGAGGTCTGCAATACAATTTATATACATAACTCCCAATTTTCCCAGAGGAGTTCGATGAAAGAGCTTCGAAAAATTCGAAGGAAATCTATCGCGACTTTATGATATCCAATGTATTGTATTGCTTTTCGATCGCTTATTTATTGCTCTATTCAAGATTCGTCATGAAATTGGCTTGAAATATTCTGTCGACCGTCGATGCAATACTTTTACGTTGCTTAAATTTAATTCTATAGAAGAAATTAAGTTTTTGCCGTAGAAAACTGTCGTTTGAGATGAACAAAAGATGTTTAGGACAGAGTCTAAAAAGAACGTGACGCATAGCCTTCTATGTACATACATTAGCTATCGGTATCTCTTCTCTAATAGATCCCTAGAGCCCATAGGACTTGGTACCTTTTAGATACAAACATAGAGGAGATTATGTACACTTCAGAGATTATAACATTTTATTAGTGTAGAGGTAATACAGCATAATTTGATGATTAGGTTTGAATAGCATGAATGTTTTAATTTATAATTGAATTATTACTGATAAGGAGGTCAAGAGAATAAATACGGTTTTAATTTTAAAAACGAAAATATCTCGGATTTGTTACTGAAGCTAAATTGCTGGGCAAGAAATCTAGACGATAAACGGATTATTTATACGGATATAAATATGTTATGTAGGTAATATGTTCTCATATATTTATTCTAGTATCAGCTGTATTACAAATTGTATCGGCTCTATTAGTAATGATTTCGTACTATCACAGCCATTGTAGACACCTATTGGATTTTCGACCTTGTTGAAATTAATTTTGTTGCTCATTCAAGTTGGGCTCGGGCCGGCGCCGATAGCGTTGACGGATCGTGGCTCGGACGGCTCGAATTGATGAGCGAAGTACGTGCCACGCCCTCCGACACTCCCGTGATGAATCGGTGACTTGTAATCGGTAGACTGGCGCGGGCGCGGGCGTCGTAATTTGTTCGAGAATAAGTAGAAAGAAACGCGACCCTTGCAAGATGTGCACCATCATCGATTCTGAAGAGACACGCGCGCCCTTTAATATGACTAAGCGAAAAATATTTTCTTACGCTAAATTCGCCTGATCTTACTATTTGATTTTATCTTTTGTACCTTAACTTGAAGGATTTTCTATCCTATTACTAAGGTAATCTTAAATTTCCTATTTGGATAAAATGCGTTCAATGATGTGTTGTTCACTTATGATGGTACATAGGGGATAATTTTAAATTTAATAACGTCATTTGTTACGATATCATCATCATTATTTATTTTTTGATAATCAATGATATTTTGTTCTATGAATATGGTATAAATCACTGGTCAAAACTTTTCCAAAGACAATGACAGCAACGTTCACACATGTCAAATGATGTAAAAATAATAATAAGAATATTATTAATTAAAATAATAAGAAAAAACAGAACAGCTAGTGTTTAACACTTAGCATAAATATAAACACATGATGAACGCTAAAGAAAAAGCGTACCAATTGGACTTTCGAGTTTTCTCTTTTCGACCGCTAATGGCATATATGCTACTTATTGTATTATAATATCATTGTTGACAATGAAAAAACAAATAAACATTAAGAATTTACAGAAGTACAATGCACTGGCAAAATCTGTAAACGTTTATAACTGTCCAATACAGATAAACTTCCATATTAGTACAATTGTGCGTTGTTATTACTATAGATTTTTTGTTCCATTCCATTCTTTACCAGAATGTTCTATTATCA
>JWHW01043042.1:161595-180662 GCA_000931545.1 Papilio glaucus
AGGTAGGCAACGCATCTACAACACATTTGCTTGTTGCGGATGTCCATGGGTAGCGTTCACCAAACATTTGGTGATCCGCTTGCTCGTTTGCCACGTGCTACCAAAAAAAAAAAAAATATTCTTTATGAGTACTAAGGAGTATTTGCATACGAACTTCGCCTAATATAAACATATATTTACAACATGTCCACGATTCTGCTCTTGTCTGAGTTATTAATGCTCCGTGTTATTTCGATAAGTTTTAAAACATATTATCAGTGTAATTACACTGACATCTGACTGATATTATTCAAAATCAACGTAGAAATGAAGCTGTTTACTCAGATGCTTAGCAAATTGTACCTGCGTCACAATACCCACACCTCGCAAGGCTTACTACATTCGCGAGGCACAAATGATAGACCGATATTTCAAGTTCATATCTATTCTCTAGTAATTATTTATCACTTATTATGTAGTTAATTTTAATCCCTATCGTAAAAAAAAAAATAGTTCTGTCTAGAATAATCAACGAGTCATGTTAAAATGTCGTAGATAACAAAGTAGAATAGTAATGATTGGTGTCAACATCTTTCTGCGGATTAAAATCCAGTGTTTCAGCCATCATACAGAATCGGTACATTAGGTAGCTATTATTGACTAGGTAAACCTCTCTTCAGCGCGTGTAATATATTTATTATATTACTTTACTAAGAAAAATTTCTAAAATTCCATAACAAAATCACAGATTGACACTTGTTAACGTAAAAGTAGCCGAATCATTCGTACATTGCACAACGTATACATGCAAGCGATCAAAATAACTCTATTTAAAAAGACTACTAAAACAATAGAAAAAGAAGTCATTATGTAGCATCCGTCTATTATTATGACACAAATACCTACAGGGTGTACCCGGACCCACGATGGTAATCTATCATTTTACTAAGCAACACGCAATATCTCGATCAATCCTTCGACTAAGTTGTACGATCCGTCAGCCTTAATATGAGATCTTGGAACGCGAAGAGTTAATATAAAAAAGATATACGCACAGTAGATAAAATTCCGTACTGGTCTAAGAAACGGCACAAGAAACTTACACTCTCATCTGTTATTTCATCAGGACCTGGATTATAAAGTTATGTTAGATAATATGTTAAATCAAATACTGTTTAATCCAACACTGTTAAATCATAACTCGAGTTTAACATTCCGCCAAAGGCGAGTTACGCAAGGATTCAAGCTAATTTGTTTTTTTTTGCCCTAGATTTAGCTCGGTAATCTGTGGGTTATACGTACATATTATTTAACATAGAATCTAGATCCTGACCTAATAACAGATGTGGGTATACATGTCATATGCCGTATCTTATACTATACACGCATGTACTTGATATTAGACAAACGGGGTAATTATAATTAAAGCGGGGCTGTCCTGTCATTGCTGTGTCATCAATGGTAGTTACTGAATAATCCTACGTAATAACCGTGGATTAAATAACGTGTGACCTTGTGTACGACATTACGATATAATTGACAAATGCAACATGTATCAATTTTCTATAATACGATGGTACCTTGCTTAGCAACTTTTCAATATTATATGCATAATCATTATGTATACTGGCTATTAGAGTCCGAAGTCTATTCTTAATCAGATTTATTTCTGGAGTCGGTGTCAACCAAGACAGGTTACAACTAGGGGCACTCTCTACGCGAGTTACTAGTGAGAGGGTAGGGGGTAACATTAAATTGAGATTTAGCTTATAGTATAAAGTTCATTTGTAAAATAGTTTTCTTAAGACATTCTCATATTGGTATTTCCTTGGCTGACGCCGACTCCAAAACTAAATATGATCAGAAATTATTTGTATGTTTAATTACGTAAAATTATGGTAAGTAGAACTACTCCTGCCCTCGCACCAAAAGTACGCGTAAGATTATGTTCAAAGCTTGATAGAAAGCGACTAATAACTACAAGGTCCTACATGGGCTTTAGTTTCAGTGTAACTTTAGTTGAACTGTTTATTTACATGAGCAGCTACCGTAGATGTCGATTTCTTCACACTACATTAAAATGATAACAGTGACCTTTTATTGTGAGTATGAGTATCAGCTTGCTGAACTGATTCATCATTTACTTGGAAGAAAAAATTGCTTATCAGCCACTAGTTTTATCAATGTCACTGAACAAAAGTGGATAATTGATTATTATTACATTGGAGGCATTTATTTTTACATAGTAAATAAGTTAACTGCTTAATAACAATGTAAAATCTTTAATTTTTTTATCATGTTGATCTACCATTGAGCCGATCTATGTGGTGATCAATGGGGGGATTATACTAGTTATACTGTAATTAACCTTCTGTATAGTTCGTAGATTTCATTTTCATTTGGTAGTTTATTGATACCATACCTACCTACCTACCATATATACCATAAGAAAATTATATTAAGAAATATTCTGAGCCCTGTTGGATGACAGGTCTGAGAGTTATGCCTATTCAAATCCCTGGTGGCTGGCTATGAAACACGTGGCAAAGATTTTTTCAGGTTTACAACCACTACAATAACAGAACCGCTCTGTGTTGCAAATCTCCGTTATATTTAGTTTGGAAAACTTACAAAGACATACATTTTGTCAAACGCAATGTAATTATAATAATAAGATATCGTAATTACTGATTAGATGTCCGTAGTCCTGCGTCAACTCAAATGTCACGGTCAGAGCAAGTGGTGACTGCACTGACATCCGCGTCCGTCTGATGACTATCACATTATGTAAATTGTTATGAATAAAATTTACAAAATTTTACATATTTGCAATTTTAACGTTTGTTTTTCGATATGAAATCATTTATTATATTTTAATACGGTTTTACTTAAAGGATTGGCGTGATGTATTTATTACACAATATGCCTTTCGGCACGAGGAGGGGCAAACATATTTTTAAAAGGTTCTCTTTTCATTGTAATCTAATGTTTTATTTTGGATTAATTAATGGTTACATGTATTTTAAGGTTCATATCAATTTTTTTATTACAAAATTGCGTGGCGAGACCTACATCTTGCTTATTGATGGCGTAAGCATTCTTAACTAAGTCACTAAAAGAAGGCGTTACAATAAAACTTTAGGAATCAATTTTCCAAACGTCCTTACTGGAATTAAAAGACGCAATAAGAAAAGTGAATAGGAATGTAAAACATCCAAATTATTGATATAAGATTTAACGGAGCTAAACCAACGCAAATTTACATTACATACGCACATCATGGATGATAATTGGAACACTTAGCCCAATCGACGCATAATTACCAAGTCCATCTGACCGAGACATTAATGAACCCACTATATAACACAGCGTCCTTCATAATCACAATACACGGCCGTATTATTAGGTGCATCACGAACGTTATGCCCGAGACCGTTGGTATAAAATTCCCAATCCGCTGTAACGGAATTGGCAGTAATTGATTTGTTCTCTCCGAAAACCCACTTCAGAATCTTTTGTTGCGAAATAACTTGCAATTTCCTAGTGTTAATATAAGTCGGTGTCCTTAAAGACACGACCGCTGCAATTGGATTTCGTAAATCGTTACTATATCGACATTGAACTACCATCATCGTATCTATAATTGCTTTACAAAATAACGAATAAGTTAATATAGTCACGTTTAGATCTTACAATCTGAGAACACTTCTAAATCTCTTAGCAATTCATATCCATATCCAAAGTTTGAACTCGATAATCTCAGAAAATACAAAAAGGATTTGAAAAATTCTATTTGCCCAATTATTAAGGAAGGATATAGCGTATATCAAATAAACATATTGCTGACGCATGTTGAGCATGTTGTCCACGGGAACTTATAAGATTTTCCCCTACCAAATATCGTCTAACGTGGCGAAAGGAGTTTTTTCTTCAGAAATCAATAAACTCCTATTGACATTTGAAATAACTCCTATGGACGCCAAAATTGATATTTCAGCTAATTAACACAAATGAATCGAACCAATTATTAACTAGTGATGTCACCCGAACAAAATATAATATCAGTCATATAACTTTACCCTTTCAGCCTTTTCGTTCATTACGCCCGACATGTATTTTAAATGGTAAACTTTGTTTCCGTGTATTGTTTATGTTAGTTCGGTCCGTACCTAGTAATATAACAAGATCATCGATTATTGCGTCCCTTTTGTGTGTTAGAATTATTCTGCCGAAGCCTTTGTTTTTCGGCCGTCGTGCTTAGCGCCAGAGCGTTTATTAGGAAATTGGAAATGTGCGGCACAAAGGATCTTGAATTAAATCAACGGTCCAATATCCCGGCAGGACTCCTTTGTAGGCCACTGAGGGACGAGCACGGATCGAATGCCGACATGTCTCTTTTCATTGGATTATTCACTAGCTATGTTTTGTTTGTTAATAAAGTTTAGGTGTAAAAACTTAAACATTCATTTCTATTTGCATACGGCCAACATATTACAATGCATCTCAGTAAAGGAAATTTCCAAACTTCATTGTCTAAATTGTCATAGAATGTTCTGAAAGATGTTGCCGGCACTTTGTTTTCAATTCCACTGATTTCCGTAGAATTTTAAATAAGGTTATAGAAAAGTTTATTGCATTGTGTTAAGAAAATAGCATTGCGGCGTCTTCGTATTTCTCCGTAATATGTAGGAAGCATTATTCTTCTCTCCAACACGACCGTATTACCATATTTGTGTACTGTTATGCAGAAACTTACTAGAAGACGAACATTGAATAGAATATTGTTTGAAATCGTGCTGCTTAAATATATATGCACGATGTATTTGTCTGTTCTTGTTTATATCAATATGTTTTGCCTTATTTATTATTATTACGACAACCGAATGATTACAACCAGTGAATGTTCTTTTTTCATGGACTGTATGATAGAACTTCGTAAGATAATATTTATTGCCCACTTAGACGTCAATGGATTTACCACTTTATTACATTAGTCCGTGTAAGTCCTAGGGGAAATACTGTTTTTAAGGCCGACGTAAGAAGTATCCTATCACTTAAAACTTCAGTAAACGTATTTCGATAGGCTTCTCTAAATACTTGCGTGTGCTGTGTGTGTGACAGCTGTTAGTTATAAAGATGTGAAGGACCTAGCGGCCAATTGCCTAAAATTTTTACTTACTTACTTTTTTAATTCACATGATGAAGAAAAATGTGTAGAATTTGTTTTTACTAAGACGTTCTCTTTTTGTAAACAGAAATAGGTAATCATGTCGTCGCCGTCCAAGCACCGCTTTAAGAAGCAGAGTTGGTACAAACGACTGATGTACAAAAGGCTCCCCGTGACGGAATGGCTGCCCGGGTACAACTCGGAGAAGGCCATTGCTGACTTGATCGCCGGCATTACAGTCGGTCTAACAGTGATACCACAAGCTTTAGCATATGCTACTCTAGCAGGCCTTCCACCACAGGTAACATTTTAATTTCTTTTTGAGAGTAGAATAACTTTCCCATGATGCAACATTTTTCAAAGGACAATAAATAATATAATAATATTTATAGACATTTACGTATGCCGGAAAAAATCATAATTTTTATTTGTCTTGAACGTTAAAATTGAATGTTTCTGACGAAAATTGTTTTCTCTGGAGATGCATTTTTGGTAGTCGATTAGCGTGTAAATGTTTAACTTTAAATTGTGTTCATATAAAATTCTTGTAGATTTAATCGAGCAGTAGAAATATTCTAATCAAATAATATAACATATCGTCCGTCTTAAGAAATTACAATATAAGTGCAGAGGTATATCGTGATATATTTTGTATAATCGGATTACTTAATAATAGGTAAAATAATTGGAAAAGTGTAGCTTAAAAGTGGATGTTGTGATTAGAATTGAGAAAGGTATGCTTCAGTGGTTCGGATATGTTGAATTTTTGTTGATGAATCTCTCTTTATTCATCCTAATAACGAAACAAATTTATGTTGCAAAAGTGAGTGGCAGTGTTGTAGGGGACGCCCTAGGAGAATTTATATCGATCAGATTAGTGGTTTATTAAAAAAGGGCGATATAAGAAGCAGGAATGTAGAAGAAGCGAATGAGGTGTACCAGGATCGCTTCAAATGGAAATCCATGATCTCTGCCTAGCCCTCTGGGTTACAGGCGTGAGCGGATATTTATTTATTTAAATTTAGTCATAAAAATGTGACTCGTAAATATAAATTATACATTAATTACGTCATTTATGTATCTAATAATATAATAATAGCTTTCATTTTTTAATTTTAACACGAGAAATTTAACGAAACTAAGAAGCTTAAAAGTTAAACATTTATGACAAGAAAAATAATTTTAATTCATTAGAAATTAGATGCTTACCTATTTATATTCACTATACATACATAAATAAATAACTATAAATATACGGTATATAGAGTTCACTATATGAATAAATATTGTTAATATAATTGTAATTATGGTTTATAAAATATTCTCAAATTATTTATAATATTAATAATAACAAAACTAAATCGTATAATAAAAATTATGTATGATACAAGATGTTGTATTGACCATAGACAGTATAATCATGTCGCCATTGCACTTACGGGACAGTTCGTACGAAGAAACTCCAGAGAGCAGCAGATACTCTGCAAATAGTGTTAAATTACATAATTCATAGTGAAAGATCTACCAAAGTTCTTTTAAATTGTATCATAGTGGAACTTTCTATAAAATTAGTATTAATATATAGTCGGAAGAATATTGTAAACCAATATAGACTGTGCTGTAAGGATAAAGGACAAAGGAGAAGTAAATAAAAGCTAAGTACATTCATTGTTGTTGTTATTATATACTTAAGTATTATTTCCACACATTGAACAAAGGATATACGAAAATAAATGAACGTAAAATACTTTAAATTTAATACATGCACGTTCGGCGGTTATGTGTGATCCTTATATCGCCCTAGAGCGTCCCCTACCAACACTGCCACTCACTTTTGCAGTATAAATTTGTTTCGTTATTCTTTCTTCATTCATCCTTTCAATATGCCCAGATCACCGTAGCCTATCTTTCCCAATTCTAATCACGACGTTCTAACATAAAATACAACAATGAAAAAATCTCTTCATTTATTTTTTCTATGCTACATTCATAAGAACTTGTAATGAACACTTAGTATTTACTCAACGATGGTTTCTTAACATTAAGAGGCATACGATGTAGCAAAAACTTGTGATTTCACGGCAAAAACAACTATTTTTCATATTTTAAAATAGCGCTACGCGCGGTTTCATTAAACGTGTTTAAATATTATTAATGCGAGATGAAATCCTAAGACCAGACGGCCATTTTTTTTTCATTGGTTTATTTTGCTGAGCGGCGAAAGACGCAAGATTTGTAACAAAAAATGAACAGGCTTAAATCTTGATCCATACCATTAGAATTGATGCTCCAAGATATGTGACAAAGGGACAATTAACGGCTGCAGCACAAACAAAACCGCCGTATGAAGGCGAGCTGTCGTTCCAATGGTATAGTGTACTTAGAAGTACTAAATAAGTTAGATTGCGCTGTGTAACAAGTTTAACTTTACTTAATAAAGTAGTCGAATGTTTTCCAAAGTATTTCATACTTTAATTTCAGATTACTATCAGTGGAATAAATGTTTTATTATTATATAAGACTGCGTCAAATTTATTCATTGATGTTTTTATTTCGAGTGCTGCGTGCCGATAAGGACATGGAATACTTGGGGAAGCATTAATTTGAATAACAGCGTCGTAACATTTGCATGTTAGCACCCTATTATTCAATAAGCCATTGGCATCAAAAAAATAAAATGTCGTCGAAATATTTTCGCTTCCCTTTCCCCATGTTTGTGAGATTAATGTGTATTGTTCCTCTCTGTAAATTTGTTTCTGAAGTTTGCGACGGGGACTGCTGTTATTCGAAAGCAATTTTTGTAACGTCGATTTATATTCACTTGTGTTTTGTTGTTTTATCCTTATTGGTTAACGGTATTTCGTAGTCTATATTTGAGAACAATCCATTTCATACAAGTCAACTCCTGGACATAAGTTTGTCTCAATAAAATTTACTAATGCGTCTGCGTTGGTGACTACAAGATGTATAAATACGTACATGGACGGTACTCCCCGTGCTAATATCCATATTCTACTATTAGTCTTCTTTTATGATATCCCATAAAATGCTAGAGTTATTGACACTTTGCTTATTTCAAAAATAAATGCAGATTTATGCGTGCAAGGGGTCTATGCTTCTAAAAAGAAACTGATATAATTCTTTGTTTCAGTATGGCCTTTACTCATCATTCATGGGCTGCTTCGTCTATACAATTTTCGGGTCTTGCAAGGATATTACTTTGGGCCCGACAGCGCTACTAGCTCTAATGACATACGAACAGATACAAGGAAGGAATTTCGACTACGCAATATTGCTTTGTTTCCTAACAGGCGTTGTTCAACTGGTTATGGGAATATTGCATTTAGGTCGGTAAGCTGCGTTCATTTTGATTCACATAACAATATTCCGCATACATTTCACGTTCAATATCAAAGTTACTATACGGTCAGGAAAATGTCGTTGCCCCTAAAGTTATTTTGAAATTATTTGATTAAAATCATTTAAGGTTAATACATATAAGGTGAGGTAAGTACAATAAGGTATATAAATAAATTTGATAGGTGACATTTTGTACTTCAAGTATTTTTGAAAAAAAAATCATTACTTCATTCTTCACCTTGTATCAGTGGCAGGTTATGTAGTAGCGTAGCCGCCAACCAGTGTGTACGTCTGCCACCTAATAATGCAAACAAAACTGCATTTTACTTAATGTAATTACAGAACATTCGAGACCTGCAATTTTTTTTCTTGTGCAAACGATGTGATCTAAAGGTTTTTGTTTCAAAATCAGTTTCAGGATTATCATGGGTAGGTTGTTACGAAATCACAAAAACCTTATTACATCATCGCGAACAGTAAAAACCTCCCAATTTCAAAAATCCAATATAAACATCTTATCCTATTTGTTTTTATTATCTACTTCACGTCCTCGACTGTTGTACCAGTTCAAAATATAAAAAGAATGACATCGGACGCTTTAATGTACGATTCATCTTGTTTCGTGACTTAATTCTATTACAAAAGGAGAAAGATCTTGTTCATTTGGGTCCATTAGTTATCTTCCCCTACTGTTTCTGTAGACATTTCCTTATAACATAGACATTGTAAATGGTGATTCACTAATCATTGAAATGTACGAAAGAACAAAACCATCGTATCAATTGTCATTTAATCCAGTTTTTGTTATATTATGTTTTTTATATTATATTTACTTTTTGTATGGTATTCCATTTATTTTTCTGGAAGTCTTTAGCTCATCTTCTTAGCTTTTTTTAATGTTTGGTAGTTGTAGTACAGTATCGATTTGATTTCATGTAAACATATAGAACAGTAGTTTTATAACAGAGAATATTAAAATACCTCCTGAAATTAATTGATATTAGAACTGCCATATGGGAAAATATATTTATCTTCTGTTTGTAGTTCTCGTAGACTATGATGTTAATTCTATTTTAATAATATTATAATGTGTTCATAATAATAATATTAAATAGTTGGTTTATAGATGCCAAGCCACGAATAGATATGAACCAACAAAATTTTACAATGAGAAAGGACGAAGTAAACCTAACCTAAATTGTCTTCTTTGACTACTTCAATTTAATTATTATTTTTTAAATTTTAATAAGTTGTTTGATGTATGTAATTAAAACAAAAAAACTATTAAAAATCTAAGTGAAAAAATTAAAACCAGTCCCTGTAATTAAAAAGGTATTTTTATGTTTTAAATGCAATGCAATAAATATTGATGCAGTGCAGTTGAGATATGTACGTTATCAATTCGATTTACTTTCTAACACTGGTTGAAGTCTTTTGTTCGTTTTCTCTCTTGTTCAAATCGATTTATCTCCTCAACTATTCAAGTTGAAGGAACGAAACTGATTTGATTTATTGGAAATTCCAATAGTCTTTATGCTTCAAGATTTCCTTGGTCTTTGGGAATTGCCACTGGTCGGGGAAACGATTGATGTAAAACCGAATACGAAAACGTTTCTTTATATTACCCAAACCCAAGAGTATGTCTTCAGAACTTGTAAATATTCGAACACAAATAACATGTGTGGGATCTTTGTCATTTATTTATTTCGAATGTAATATATTTTAAGAGCTGTTAAACTTAAACTATGGGCAAATTGCTCGTAAATCAAGAGGCTAAAAAGAAAGTTCTAGAATGTACCGACCCACACCCACCAGACTAAAAAGCTGGAGTCCAAAAGTCGTAATCGTATTACGTAAAAGGCCGGATGGTTGACGAATCCAATTACAAACTTTTGCCTCCTAATTCTATGCAAGTTTTTCTAGTTTAATGTATTATTGTATATTGATAGGAGACTTTCTTTGTTGCATGACTTGAGGTAGATACAGTCGACCGGTTGTTAATGTCGTATTCCATGCTCAGCATTACGATTCGAACGCCGCAAGCTACTCAAATTACCGGACCCTAGCGAAGCCACATTTTTGCTACTTTCTTATGTCTTGTTAGCCATTTACGCATTTCATCTGGAAGGTATTTTAATGTGGTTTCTTCTGGACACTCAATGTTATGAGGTTTTTTAGTCTAGTTATAAGTTTTTTATAATCTTTCTCGTAATTCTTACCACGATTAGCCCTTTTGAGCTCCTGATATTTCGGCACAGTTGCATGCGCCATGAAGTGAAAACTTCTTTAGCCGCGTTAGCCGACATTTGATAGGGCAAAATCTCATAGGTTCGCGTGAACAACATATGCAACAAGTAGTGGAATTATCCAACAATACATGAGATGTTGATATATTTGAAGTTGTTTCTTATTATTTTTCTCAAACAGGTGTTTTGATTGACTTCATATCGGTCCCGGTGACCGTGGGATTCACCTCGGCGACGTCGGTCATCATCGCCGTTTCACAATTCAAAGGACTTTTGGGTCTACAGTTCAAATCGAGAGGATTTATTGACACCATGAAAAAAGTGAGTTTTTTTACTAATTATCTACTTTTCTCATATTTATTTATAATATTGCTATAAATTGAAGCTGCTTTGAATAACTTTGTTAAAACTTTATTGGTAAAGTCCAATTATAACTTTATCCCATTGCCTACTGACTGAACTTCAATTCATTTAAATCATTTGAAATAGAACGGGAATATACGATGATTTTGACATGAATGATCACTATATTCTGTCCTTGTTTGTACGATATCTACTTTTGTACTTTATATGGAAAAAGGAAGCAAACGCTCAAGCGTTTTATTTAACCTTAAGTGACCGCAGTAAGTTATTTGTCAATAACATTATTGAACATGTTTATAAAATCTTTTAACCGTGTTCCAATATATAAAAAGTTTTTTGACGCAGGTTATTGTGAATATACCAAACGCACGGCTGGCAGACAGTGCGTTAGGCATATCGTGTATAATCATGCTCCTGATAATGCGGGTGAGTCATACAGACATTTTAGTCCCAACTTTGTTAATTCAATACATTCAATTATACGATGAGTCCTTTTCAAGAAAAAAAATTATGAAGTTAATGTTTTACGATACTAAGCCGTTAAAAGTTAGGCTCGTTATCCTTCAAAGTAGAGTCGGATGGAGAGCAGAGAATCAGTAATAAATTACCGATACGATTTCATTATTTTCCAAAGATCCTCTTCGTTTAGCTTCAGTGCACACGATTCAGCGGAAAGGAGATCGTAAGATAAAGAAGGACAATTTGTTTATTTATTACATCGAAGAATAGCAAATACTTTGAGTATTTTCGAATTTTTGCATTAACAGGATTTAATAGCACATTGATCAAATGATTAGACTAGTAATCTTATATTCTGACAACTGTTTGTACCTCCCATGTAAACATGTAAATATTCTATTACTCAATAAAATTTACAGTAACATAATCAGTGTTGCTTTTAGGATCTTAAACTAGATATTTATTTCTTTATTTTAATTTAATATTATCAATATTGGACCTATTATTACAGCCAAAATCATATCAGGTTAAAAATGTTTTCCAATTTCTTAAGTGTCGTTTTTGTTTTAGAAAATGAAGGATATAAATCTACCCTCAAGTCAGAAAGGCATTAAAAAAACCTTATGGTTGTTATCGACGTCCAGAAACGCTATAATTGTATTGGTTTGCTCCTTAATGGCATTCGTTTTTGATCGATACTCGGAATCCCCTTTCAAACTAACTGGAACTGTCAAGTAAGATTAACTATATTAATGAAATTTTTCTCAAAATAAAGTAAATAAAATTGCAGTAAAATATTCTAACCAACATTTTCTCAAAAAATTTATCCCTTTGTCAGAACGTAACGTGATTTCGTCAGAGTTTATTAAATAACGTCGCTTGCAAACGTCCAATATTCGTAATGTGCTTTCATTTTAGAGAAGGTCTGCCAACGTTGGGCTTGCCGCCTTTCAATACGGAATACGGGGGGAGAAATGTCACATTCATTGAGATGTGCTCTGACCTGGGCTCCTCCATTGTTCTGGTCCCAATTATTGGAGTACTGGGCAATGTGGCCATCGCTAAAGCCTTCGGTAAGTTTTAATTGCATTTGTTTGGTCTTTAATTTTTTAATATTTTGGTAATGAAGATATTGTTGTTTGAATTTGTTTATGTATTTCATGTAAATATGAAACAATAAATTTATAACGAAGACATGCCTCAATTACAGTTTATAGGACGCTCCTCCAGTGTGTACCATTGGGGCACATATTTTTATTTAATTCTTAACAGTAGTACAATGCGTTTAGATTTATAGATCGGGATAGATAATGTTTTTGGGATAACGGAAGTGAAAAATTAACATTATTAATATATTGATGTTATTTGTATTGCTGAGATCATCTTGGCTTGTTTGTATTTTCATTTTATTACTTACTACGAAATATTTTTATATTTTATTAATGTAATAATATTTCATGGAATGGATCTTTATATCCTACTTTTAGGCCCTTTTGTTACAAAACACCAACGGTATTCCTAATAATTTTCCATATCAAGTGTTTAAATTGTCGCACTGATGAATGTAAAATACCGAAACATAACCGATAAAAAAAACAATAAATTTAAGGGTGTTGATTAAATTTTAAATTGCCTTTATCTATTGTACTTATTACGCGCTCGAGCAGAAAGTGTAAAGAAAGAAATTTTATGTAAATGTTACTCGGTACTATCAGAATGTTTTAAATATAAAACTCATCGCTTCAGTTTTGTGTGCCAAAAAAAATCTCACTTATTATTTACTTTCATGTATATAATTAGTGCGAATTGTAATTAGAGTGAAAGCATCTTACAATAGCAGACCGTATGAAATTAAAATGAATATTGAAATATTGCAATTGAGGGCACTCGTTGTTTGTAATGTTATTACTTGACTTGTCCTAAGATACTGAATGCTACATCATCCTACAGCTGGAAGCAAATCATACTGGTCTAATATAAATATAGACTGAATATTTTTTCGTATAATAACACTATTGTTGTACGCTGTCCTCAAAATCTACACTATTTTTTAGGTTCTAGTTTTATAAAAGCGTAGAGATAACTAAGTTTAGTAGAGACACAATGGGACGGGTACAGGTCGTATGGGTAACATTTAATAGCCCTAATATCGTTACTGGCGACCGCTCCTGCATCAGTATTCGGCTGGCGTGCCATCCTCAATGGCGATTAGATTCTTATTTTCAAATTGAGTTTTATTTTTTCGTAATCTAACTGTATTAAACCCAACAGATAATATTTTTATTAGTCAAAAATTTCTTTTTCATTGCATAAAGCAATTACTATTGAAGTGTAACAATATTTTAACAATTCAACACCATTCCTTTGTAACTAGATCTCATACGTAAAAATATACAACACCAGGTATAATTTACGTTTCCGTTTACACTATTCCTACGTGTTAAATTTTGCAACAAACAATTACAGTCATCCGTTGTATAGTAATCGTAAATCCCGCATAATTAGATCGGTAAATGTTCCTTTGTTTTTTTTGTTAATAAAAAAAGGAAATCAACGACGACTTCGAAAAAAATCTCACACATAAAACAGCAATAGAAACTTTCAAATGACTATTTTCTTTTATCTAAATTTTTTTTTTGCAAATTTTAATACCATTTGAACCTATTCTCAGACATTTTAATTTTGTAAACCTTATTGAATCTCCAGCGAGTGGCGAGTCTGTGGATGCCACACAAGAGCTCCTAACACTTTCATTGGCCAATATCTTCGGCTCGTTCGTCAGCGCGATGCCAATCACTGGCTCGTTCTCCCGCAGCGCGGTGAACCACGCCAGCGGCGTGGCCACGCAGTTTGGAGGCATTTACACGGGTAAGTGCACTATTACGATATGTCGTCGTTTATATAAATACTATTTTCGAATCAGTATTGTCATCTGTATGACTTTAACCGTGGCCAAATTGAAATTATAAAGCAGGAATAGGACGTCCGGACTTTTTAATTGTCATACGAAATGTTAAAGTATTTCTGCTTTCTTATCATAAAAAACATTTCTTATATGAAAATGTGTGCAGTGAAAAACTTGGTATTGCATTGTAATATTTTTTTCATTTTATTACTCAAGGAATTTGTTATCTCTGAAGAATTACCTACTTTCTTTTATTATAATACGTTTTAAATATTATAAGATTACAAAAGGAAATGCATATCCAACAATCTTTTTACAAATATCATCAATTGAAAAAGTTAATAAAATTAAATAAAAAGAAAACATAAAATTGTTTTCTTTAAATATTTTTATGGGTAGGTTTTTTACCCGTACCCCTCTAAACTAAGAACTATTCCTGACTATATAGTAAATGTATAATTTATTTGACTGTTTCTTTGCAGGTATTTTGGTAATACTAGCTCTAAGTCTACTGACGCCCTACTTCTATTTCATACCGAAAGCCTCTCTTGCCGCGGTCGTCATATGCGCAGTTATATTTATGATAGAGTATGAGGTAAGACATTTTTTTTTCATTATAATTACATAACATTTATTTTCAGCGACTGTACTCTGAACTACAAGACAATTTTTGTAACTGTGTCGATTCGGTATATGAAATACCTTTTATCGATTAATTGAATGTCTTTCTTCTTTATATTAACATAATAAATAATAATTGTTATAAACCGTATTATCCTAATGGTTAAGGATAATATCATCAATCCTTCTTGTCCTTCTTTTTACAAATACGAATTAACGTATAAGTATGATAGCTGTAAACTTACACCATCTATACTAACATGCCAAATAATATCGAATCGGTTTAGAGACGCATAGAGGACAAACAGACATTAAGTTTATTTAAATAGATCGAGGCCTTTAATCCTAGAGTTCACTGACCTTACCTTACCTTTTCATTTGTTATCTACCTTTAGTCGAAATTGTTTTTTGTAAATATATTATTTTGTAATAGGCCAAACAACTATCAATAACTAGATGTGCTGGTTAGAGACTTTTTAATTACTTGATTGTCGCAGTGTAATATTAATTCAATAGATAAACATAATGGCTTTATCGACTTTTAAAATACTGTTACTACAATGCTACAAGTAAGCGAAACTAGAAAAATCGTTTATAAATTTTAATGAACCTTATTAAACAAATCCGTCTAAATTTAATTATATTAATGTAAATGACATTTAAAGAAGGCAGCGAACGAGTAAGTGGTTCATTTGATACCAAGTAACCGCTACCCATGGGCATCTACAACAAGGTTATGGGTTGGGTAATGGACAGAGGAAGGGATAAACAGAATAAACGAGATTTCCTATACACCCCCTCCTGCATCAAATCCTCTTTTTCCCATCCATTCGTTATAAGAAAAGGATGGGATGAGGAAGAGGACTAGAATTAGGACTCCAGCACCTCACTCATCAGACTTAACGCAGAATACTTCTACTCCACGCCTGTCGTTTATGAGGTCGAGTTATTCACTGGTCGACCGGCCCATTCGTGAGAGAGATCTTGTTGCGGGCTCTGCCACTGTTAAATAATGTATCATACATCTTTGCATACAAGCGGTATTAGCGAAACGTTATCCGTATACCTATTGCAGGTTGTGAAACCAATGTGGCGGTCTCGGCGGGCGGACCTGATGCCGGCGTTTGCGACGTTCGCGATATGTCTGATGGTGGGGGTCGAGCTGGGGATAGTGGCCGGCGTCGTGCTCAATGTGATACTGCTGCTGTACCCTAGTGCCAGACCACAGTTAGAAGCTGAGATTGTTACGGTGAGTGGATAAGAATGTTTGTTTTTTCATAATTTCGAGGTTTATGTGATGACTACTAAAGTTTAGTACAACATTTTTTCGCGCCAAGTCTACTCATCAAATACAGTCGACGTATCAAACATAAAAAATCGATAGAATTATAAGAGTTTGCTAGCAATTAAAAGGGGAGGAAGGTTGAATGAAGGCGATATTAACCCTTCGATACTTATTTAAGCTATTTAATGAATAAACTTTCGTATTTGAAACCAACTCAGGTAGATGTAAATATTTAAGTATATGTACTAAAAGATCGTAAATTAGTCAAATTATTTTCGAATATGAACTGTTATGCAGAGCAAGATGAATAAGGGTTTCCCATCAAAACTATAAACTCAAACCTTATTTTATAAATTATCGACAAACTAATAATGAATGAATCCAAACAAAAAATTAACTATTTAATAAATTGTGATTTTCCGTCAATCGATAAGCACTTTCCGTGTTTGGTACAGTATAAACAATTCTGTATCATTCATATATTTCGACTTATACAGTTCTTTAACTAAACATTTCTACCTAATTGTTTATATTTAATTTTTAGATAACTACTCCAATAATTACTCTACGCTTGGCAGCACTGACCTATTACGATACAAAAAAACTAATAATCTCTCGTAATTAATTTCCTATACTTGATATCTTTTGTAATTTTAATTCGTTTAAATTAACGGTAGATCAAAGAAGAGGTAATAGCCTCAACGCACTCAAGTTTTTCTCCCTCACGCTTTTCTTATCAACCCAAATATGTGCACAAAATGTTGAAAATGTTCGATGAAAGTTCTTACGTTCACATGATAAAATTATAATAACATCTGTAATCTTGACCTTTCGTTCTTGTCAACCATAATCCGATGTGATAAGATTAAAAGTCTACCTTCAAACGATAACTTTAATGTTTTGATAATATTGCAATCAATAACGACTTTCCATATTGTTTACGGTAATACCCCTTATCAATACTTATTTTGATTTCTCTAACATTAGAGGTCGAAATAATAATAGTTAATACCGTTGAGATGCGATCCTTATGAAGTATTTTAGGCGTGACGTTGAATAATAGTATTAACTATAGCGTTATAAGGCAAGGCAAAAGTATGGCTTAAAAGTGGATGTTGTGACTAGAATTAAAAAAGGTATGCGTCGGTCGGGCATGTTGAAAAGAATGAAGGGAAAGTAACGAAAAAAAAATTATGTTGCAAAAGTGAGTGGCAGCGTTGGCAGGGTACGTCCAAGGAGAACTTATATCGCTTAGATTAGTAACATACTCAAAAAGGGCTATATTAGGAGTACCCGTAACCGACTAGCTTGTATTTAGGAAAGCTTGGATCTAGAAAAACGAGAGAGGTGTGCTGGATCGTGCCAAATCGAAATCCATAATCTATCTCTACCTCTCTAGGATACGGTCGTAAGCGTATACTTATTTATTTATTTAGAGGTTGAACTACGTTAGAAATAAAGCGAAACTCTACATTAGATAATAATTATAATAATAAACTCAAAAATCAATGAACCGATTTTAAAAATTCTTTCATCAATAGAAAGCCCTTCCTTCAACGAGTAACCTAGGCTATATGTTTCCTCTTGCTTTTCTGCATGCTTTTCTGAGAGTCAGTTCGTGAAAACGAACGAAATTGTATAACAAGAAGCTGCAGAAACGCGCGCTATTTAATTTGACCAATAAGCACCCATGGTGCTAAAGCTGGCCGCCAGAGGGTGCCAACTTATATTCCGAGAGATTGGTACTATCAACCATCAGATGTATTGTAGGTGGGTAACGTGAGTAGGTAGGTTAGGTTAGGTTAGTTTTGTGTTTTTGTTTGATTTTAAAAGTTGAATAGTTGAGGACTACCTATTGGAGAGGTCTCTGACAACTTCTCGTACTTTGGGCGTAAAGGATATCTGGTAAGAAGGGTAATATTACTCAGGGTTCTGTCCTGGGGCCACTGCCGTGGAACATCAGTTACGTCTATGTTTTGCGTGGTGTTTTTCTTCCGGGCGTGACGGTATACTATGCCGACGACACATTGATAACGGTACGGGGAAAAAACATACATATCCATAATAGAACCAAGGTCAAGTCATGAGTGCAAAGTTGAAAGAATTTCACCCGATAGTGTAGAACAATACCGATGTAAAGAAAGAAATAAGAAATTAAGATTTCGTGCTAGTAAAATAATTACAAAATTACGACTTGGGATGTCATTTGTTAAATGACATGTCCTTTGAAAGTGTGTTTGGGATACAGAGTTTTACAAATAAATTTATCCAAACCGACGTAGCACAAATCGGCTTAGTAGCCAAGACAACTATATTTTATTCTACATTACTTAAGATCATATGCTTGCTTTAGACTGAAAGGGAAAAAGGACACTGTCTACTGTCTCTATCTCTGTTTAAATTAAACAAATCAAAACAAAGTTATAAAAAATAAGTGATATTTTATTTAATGTAACAGATAACCCGAGAACGCACTTGACCCAGAATCCGTCATTGGGTTGTGTGGTACTAAAAATAATTCTGAAGGTTCACTTTCGTTTTATTATTATTTAAGTACTCTTTATTATAAAAATACTAAACTGAACAGAGCTATGGAAGCACAGTAGCAGCCGTTGCCCAACTAATCATTAATTGTTCGACTGGACAAATACTAAGTCGGGTTGAACTAAATGTATTTAAAGA
>JWHW01043042.1:181168-194525 GCA_000931545.1 Papilio glaucus
GGCCTTCGCCTGTGTTGTCATCTCTCATCGCAAGATCGTGTTTTTCGGAAGATATTTGGAATTCGAATAATGGCATAGCGTTATATGTTTTGTTTACTTTTTATGGTAGAAGGTGGCAAACGAGCAAGCGGGTCACATGATGTTAAGTGAACGCTACCATAGGCATCCGCAACAAGTTGCAGATGCGTCGCCTACTTTTAATGGACAGAGGATAGACAGGAAAAAGGATATTTCCTTTTCCTCAGTCATCCCCTTCCCATCCATTCTCTTGCCGTTCCTATCCTTATTATGAAAGGATGGGAATGGGAAGAGAACTTAAATAGGGCCGTCGACGCACACAGAAGCGACGAAAAGCAAAAGCATACTTATACTTCACGCCTGTCTCCTGTGAGGTACTTCACCGATCGAGCCGACCCATTCGCTCTACCACTGTTACTGTTGTTACAGAAATAGCAGTAAGATTTTATATTGGTCTCAACCGATCCATTGATAGCGATGGCTTTTGTTGTAAGAATTTGCAAATTTACAGATGCGACACTTTATACATTTAAAAATAAAAACCTAATCCCAATAAAATGTTTTATCAAAATGGTTGGAGCCGTTTTTGAAGAAGAAGAATTGCTCGCTTTATGTATTAACTAATCAGGGTACATTTATAATGATGACATTATTTTTGTTTGTGGTTAATATTGTTTCATAAACTTCTGTTAAACTTTAAACATTGTTCATACATTTCAGGTGCGGATTTCACAGCTGCCAAAGGTCTTTGTGCGCTGTCCAACTCCTTATCATCAAGGGGTCAACCTTTGGTGCTACTGTCACCACGAGCGAGCGTTGCGTCAGTATTCAGCGGGGCGGGCTCCAGTGTCATAGTCGTACTAACTCCAAACGAACTGGACGCTACGCTACAAGGTACATCTTCCTTTTTCCATACTAATATTATAAAAAGTTATAATAATAAAAATATTTGATTGTTTGTTCCGGATAAACTCAAAAACTACTGAACCGATTTTGGAAGTTGTTTTACTAAAAGGAGGTTCTAGCAGTGAGTAACCAAAAGCATTTTTTTTATTTGTCTAACTATCCGAGCGAAGCGTAACCGTAAACCATAAAGGGATAAACAAGTAAGCCGGTCACTTGATCTTAGCTGATCACCGGCACATATGAACATAACACCAGAGGTAGATTCAAGCAAGAAGTACTCTTTTCTTGAAGGACCCTAAGCCGTATCGGCTGAGAAATACCCCTACCGTTCATTTCACAAGGCAGGCAGAGTAATTGTCTATTCACCAAGATTACAAAGATAAGTGATACCGGGGCAAGGGCTTAGATCAAAAAGCGTGATGACGTGTCCCTATATGTGCTATTTAGTTGACCCTATATCATATTAACTACGGAATACGAACCCGGTATACCATGTTTTTAAATTTATTATCAGAATTTTTATCAGCAAGTTATAATACAACTATATATTATACTGCTTGCATTACAAATTTATCAAAAAAATTGTAGTCATTTCCATTTATTACACATATTAAAATGATAAATATTTCATCACCATTTTTATCAGTCGTTAATATCTTAATTCCTCACTCCCCCGGTGTGTTTGTTTTATTTAGGTATCTTTAATTCTGCAATAAATCTCAATACACGTTTTTTTGATAAGATAAGGTATTGTTGTTAATAAAATATTCAGAAGCAAATAAACACACAGTTTTTTGCGCTTCTGAGACCTATACAGTATGATTCAGGGCTGTGGTATATATGGGTTGGTTTTAGTTAGTTTAGTTAAGGAATATGTAATAATAACGGAAAATGCAGAAAGCACATGATAATTTTCAGTAATTTAGGTAAAATAGACATTTTTTTGTTGTAATGTAGTTGATGTTGTCTAATAAGATGAGAACAGCTAGTATAGCTGTTCCCGCGACTTCGTCCGCGTTTAATCCAAGAAAAATGTGTTTTAATCGCGCAAAATTAATAAAAATTTTATTTTATTTAGTTGCTACATCCATGTGCAATATCTGCGGCGACGCATGATTTTATTCACAATTCCGTGGATTATTTACTTGATTCTATTGAACCTTGGTTCTTTTGTGCAAATTTAATTAGTCTTAGTTTTTTATTACATTACCAGTAAAAGTTTTAAAAACGGGGCACATGATTGTAGCAACTAAATAAAAATAAGTTTTTATTAATTTTGCGCGATGGAAACACATTTTTATTGGATTCAACGACGAATCGAACGACGAAGTCGCGGGAACAGCTAGTAGGGTGGGTATATACATCTGTGATCTGTGAAAAACAAAATCAAATATGGGATATATTTCTCTGGGATAGAAATATGTGCTATTCCAGACTATAATCTATCTCTGTGCCAAATTTCATCTAGATCCGTTCAGCCGTTTCGGTGTGAAAGAGTAACAAACATCCATCCATCCAAACTTTCGCATTTATAATATTTGTAAGGTTAAAATATTAATAGATAGATATAATGAATATAATAGTAGATATTTATTTAAATTATCTTTTTCAGATCTCACCGGTAACATAGCTCTACCAATAATTGATAAGAAAGACAACGTCACGCCCCCGCCTACGTACAGCTCGCTACAGAACATAGACGATAATGTCACAGAGGTCGTCATAGGCGACGAACAAAACACTGTACCTTTATTAAAGAGTAACAACACTAATGTAGCTGTAAAGAAAACAAATAGCGAAGTTAATGACACTTGACTTAGTCCTAATAAATTTAATTTAGAATTAATTGATAATTTAGTATAAAAAATTTAGATCATTTTCAGAAGGTAAAAAAGAACGCATGCACTAAATATATTCCTTCGGGATTTTTAAATGATAATTTATTGTTAAATATAATGTCATTGAGAATACCGATTAGGTATTTAATGAAGGTGAAGAACGTTTGACATACTTAAATACATATTTTATACTATACGTATTGTGGTATAATTTATATAATATACTTTTTACATGTTAAAAATATTTTATGAGAACATAATGTATCCTTAAGAAAGAAATCCTTAAACAAACGCTTACAGTTAGAAATGGCAAAAGTATCGTCAGTTGCGTCTAGTTGGCAGGTCTTAATCAAAAAATAAATTCTGTTATAATTTTATATGTATGCGCAATAAAATTGGCTATTGAAGATGCGAGAGATTTTTGTCGGTATAAAAAAATGTCTGCTACATCTTTAAGTTATAGCCTTGAGCCTACATTCTTATATGTATAAAACTTATACCTATGTCATACTTTGTACTTTTTTAACACGCTTTTATTAGCTTCACCTGTGTAACGGAAACTTTGGCTGTAATTTTCAAACAATTTGTTGATTGAAAATTTGTACTTACAAGGACCTATGACAATACATTGTTCATAACTTTGTTTCAGTTCTGACCAGGATATATATGTACATAAATAAAAAATAACACCACGTAACGTAACGGGAACTGCGTGATTTTTTTTAGTTGTTTAAACTATTAATTTAGTATATAATTCCTCGAAGGCTATTTTTACATATTTACCAAAGATGTTTCTTGAATGAAGCCTACAGATCTTATAACAATGATTGATACAACTATAATTTTGTACTATTATGTGAACCTGTCCTATATAGATTAAGTTTATGTGACACCTCGTAGATATTAATTTCTGGCTACTTACTGTTAAGTTAAATGTATGTTACCCAGTGATTTTATTATATAGAAAGTGCAATACAATTTTTACAAAATACAAATAAAGCTTGCATATTTCAACTGTTTTTCTTTTTCATTGGTGTCTTTTTCCCTTTAATTCCATGAATAGCAATCTCACAAGTATGGTACAGTGGTGAAGCCAGCTACAGAAGTAGCTTTACACTAGTGGGCCGTCTAGAACGGGAAAGTATGTCGACGATGACGATCTCACAGAAGATACGCGTGAAGTAGAAGTATTCTACATTGATGAGGAATGTACTAGAGGCTTAATAACTGTCCCATCTCATCATCATGATCAGGATCATCCAAAGGCAGGCAACACATCTGCAACCTAGTTGAGGACGCCTAAGGGTAGTGATAGATAGATACAATTATTTAACATCAATTGAACCGCTTGCTCGTTTGCCACTCCCTTCAAATGAAAAACATCCAGTATGAAAGTGTGAAACTCAGCCTAAGTTGGTAAAACCGAGGCCTATTACTTCAGAAAGTTTGTTGTACGATCGAAGTTAACGTAGATGCGATTCAACATAATTTCAAGCACTATGTGCCTTGTGAGGTGTAATCCAAGGAAGAGTATTTGGTACTTTATTTTCTAGTTTCTAGCTGTACCTGCTTCTAGATTTTGTGATGACAGTTGTAAAAGGAATCATGGTTCATAAATAAAGACAAAAATAAAAATTTATTTTTATTTGTATACGCACAAAATGTAAATGTATGTATGTATCATAGAATAAATAAGATTAAATAATAAAATATAACTTATTCATTACTTAGCACCGTTTCAATTACAACTATAAATGCATTTTGTTGACTATGTTATAATATAATGAGTATCAAAGTTTGCAAAACCTTAAAAAATACTTCAAAATGTTCTGAACATATATTTGAAAGCAGCCTTTTTGTTTTTTATAATAGTAACATAATCGAAATTTAAACACTTATCTTAGTATTAATTTGAATATAGACCAGTTCGAATAATCCCATACAATCTTAACGTAAAATTATTTTTGAATAGACCACTACCATAATTACGTTATTATCATCGAACTAGTCTACAATCTCTTTTAGCCCTCCAATTAATATGAAGTCTGAAGTTATGGAAACTCTCTTTTCTTCATAATTAGATAACTGATTTAAACCATTAATGGTAAAACATAGGTTTGGATGCTGACATTAACTTCTCTGATACGACATGGGCGATGCGAGCGCTTCGTTGCCACACAAATTGCCGAGTACGTTCATGATTGCTGTCCACTCGCACCTGCCAGAAAACAATCAGTTTCAATAAATATAATATTCAACGCAAATGATGATATTTTAAATAATAATTGTGATATCATTTTGAAATTTAATAAGATAGTTAACATGATTTTAAGAGTAAATTTCAAACGCTTAATTATTGCTGTGTTAGTAGATACAATATTATCGTACAGTATGAATACCGGTTAACTGGTGAAAGTCCTCAATCTGTCTCTAGGTTGTAGACGTCCTATATTTTTAACACATACCTGTTTAGGCTGCAAGACTTTTATTGAATGCAAAGTGGCAACGCCTTGGTTGTTAACTCTTAGAGTTATTTTCCCTGTCATTTCAGCAGTGGTGGCTGTTGCAGATTTGATTTCCTTTTTAGCTCCTCGTCCAATCTGAAAAATAAGATATCCCCATTATAATTATCCGTTAGATATGTGAGACAAACAAACATTAAAATTAAGTGACGTATTAATACCTCTTTCTCGACCTTCAGAACGAGAGGTCCAACCGCGAAGTTACTCTTCACAGTGGTGTGATCCGACAAAATACTAACAGCCACGTCACCATTTCTTCTTAATGAAGACAAACCATACAACGTTCCCTTAGCTCTTGGCTTACTTTTTTGACTTGTTTTAGTTTTATTATTTTTAACAGGTTTCTTTGTAGTAGTTGTTACTGGTGGCTTTGGTTTCGGCTTAGTTGCCTTAGTAGGAGGCTTTGGTCTTGTTGTTGTAGGCTTAGCTTTTCCATTTTGAGTAACAGACTTGTCTTTCAAAACCCTTGTTTCGGATTGTTCTTCCGACTTCTTTATAACATCTACAATCTTTGATTCCACTTCAGGTACATCATTTATTTCATTCGTTTTCGTTAAACCTTCAACAGTCTTATTTTCCGTCACAGTAGTAGCAGTATTTCCAGCACGCTTAGTTTGCTTCTTCTTGCTGCTAGATTTTCTATAAATTGAAAATATTATCATATTTTATATATACTTATATTTTATTATTTAAATAGTGCAGCAGTTATAGCCCAAAAATATGTTCGAAAATACATAGATCTGCTATTGTTTTGTAACAAATGAGTGTCCGTATTTGGGAATCTTTCACAAAAAAAACACTTTCTAACAATATTGCTCGGATTATGGAAATAGGGCCAGCTCACTCCCTGTCATAATAAGATATAGGTACTTAAATTATGACATTTACTCAAAGTAACTACAATTTACTTATTCTACGTAAAAGAGGATAAAAATACGTAAAAGGGATAAAGTGTACAACAAAAATAAATAACATGATTAAAATGTAAATTATTTTACGGATATTTTCGCGTTTCTTTAAAGTTTTTTTTGACATGGGCACTGAGATTTTTGATTACTAAAAATAAATCCCAAACCAAGCATAAAACTGCATGATCTCACTTCAGATGAGAATGAGCTCACAGTATCTTTACTGTGAGCTCATTCTGCATGGATCATGAGCGCTGACCCCCCGTGATCATGAGCGCTGTAAAGTGCTGGAAACTTCGATAAATTTACATATAAATTTTCGAAAAAAAAAAACTTAAGATAAATGCGATAAAATCCATAAAATTAGTTTTATTCCAATGTGGAGTATTCGCTTAAATGTAATAAATAATTAAATAACATGAATTTATACATTAATTTAACATTATTTGTCTTACTCCAACATAAGAATATAGGACGGAGAAACTTACTTCTTAGATTTAGTCTTCGTTTTGTCCTTCTTCGGTTTAGAGTTCTTCTTTTTGGCGTCAATTGGCTGAAGCTTAACATTAACAGGGTCGTAAGAACGCCTGAGGATATCGTTCATTTTCTCAAGAATATTATCAACGAATCTATTGTACTTGACAATATAAGCAGCTGGTACGGCTGGTTTTTTCTCTGGTTCTTCTTTTAGTGCACCTAAAAATTTAATCGTAATCGTAAAATAAGACACCCAATTATGAATACTTTTAAATATTGACTGCAACATTTTAATTTATTATCTGAAACTTATTTTGGTAAAATTACATGAGCGTTGCACTACCTGCACTTTCACAAAAAAAAATATAATGATAGAAAATGACCTTGTTTACATTATTATCAACACCAAAACTCTCGCTTCTTATCCATTTTTCAGAAAAAAATTAAAATTATTTCATACATTTGCCAAGTAACCAAATACGACTGTTATCTTTATGTGCATTTCATATAATTTAATAATGCTTAATTACAAAATATAAATAAATTTACTGTCATAACGTTTGTTAGTGCGCCATTTTAATACTTTACTCCACAGAATTTTATATTATGATGTATCTTCGTATATTACTTATTTTTGTCTTTTTTTAATGGCTCGGACTTGAACTATCACTAGTCACAACATTAAACGTGCTTTCACACATTTACCCTCACTATTTTTTATTAAATTGTAATACTTTCTAATTACATTCACAATATTGTATCGTAAATTATTATTTATATTCTGCCAGAAATCTGTATGTATTTTTGTAATCTTTAATCTATTTTTAATCAACAAGAGTTTTTCTTTAATCTCTCATTAGGTATATATTTCACGATTCAACGAATTGTATGAGTATTCCAAAATAATTATAATAAACAACAGAGGATTGAGGCTATTTTACTTTAAATCTTTTAAACTTTTCTATAAAATTTCTACCGTTACTAACCTTTAACTTTATTTACTTAGATATATATAAGAATATGTCACGAAGAATAAACGCCACGTTATAAGTCGCGCACACAGCGTAACCGCTATACCAATACTTGAGACGTGGACGTGACTAAGTGTCCCAATTTCCCTCGCAAAATTTACACGATTATGTCTCAACGCACACTTTAGCTTTGGATACTTTGGCATTTAAAAAAATATTATAAACTAATGTAAATGAATCTATACTATCCAAGCAGACCTCTTTTTCTCCTCCACACTCGGTGCAACACGCATGTATACTTTAATTATTTCAGTGACATATACTCTTACTAAATAAAGTAATATACTTTTTTTTTGTAAATCTTTGCTAAGAAATGTTTTTAAACCATAGTTGAATGCTGAACTCGGCCGTAGTACCTCATTTCTCGTTCTAACCTAATTGTCTAATACAATTGCCGATTAATTCTCTAGAAATCGACTACTAAGACATTCGTGAATTGGTTTCCATATTTACCATAAAGTTAAAATAAAAATATTATTTGTTTCGAGCAACATATACCTTATCAAATACATATGTTACTCTACCGGTGTATATTAGAAAGCTAATGTATATTCTCTGAATGGATTTTATTCTGCGGTCAATTTGTTTTGCGATCACATCTATTGTCGTGCTAGCATGCGCTTGCATGTTATAATTCAATACTCGCTGTATGTCACGTTAATAAAGCATTCAGCTGACAGCTAATTCATACTTCACATACGGACAATTCGAAGCACGTTCTTAAGGCACGCGAACAAGTAACTGTTCCAGTCTCGGCGAGCCCCGGTTGAATTCTAATGGCGAGTAACAATTAATAGGACCACTCAACGATGGATTTTCTATTTTCTACACGTAAAAGAAACTGCGTGCCGAGAAGCGCATACAAGAAATGTAATTATTGAACAGCTAGCGACCAACGGGAAATCAATTTAGTAACAAAACTTAAATACGCGAATTTAACACTGTTCCTTTTTCTTATTTTTCAATTTACGTAATAACACAAGGTAATAATTTTAGCACCCTATATTGGATTTCGTTATGGTGAAACTAACATGGAATGCACCTTAAGAAGCCGTTTTAGGCGTCGCCCGTAACAAACGAGTTTCATTCAGGTCGGATGTGACCGCTCACGACTCACCCAGAATTTCACGACGGTAAACATTTTAAAATTTCTCTTTTCGCATCTCATTATCTTGTTTTCACTGAGCCGGACTTGCGACACGTAAATTTCGCAACCGATTCGTCATTCAGTGAGAGTAAAGTAAACTCTTAATATTGCTTTCTATATGTTATGTTGGAGTACGCGTCTAGTTCGTCAAGGTCGTTCCCGGTTGTGGGAAGCAAGGTCATAGAAAGTGTCAAGGCTATATATGAAATCGGGTTGGGTCATCGCCCCTACTCCGGATGAGAAAGTAAGCGTCCGTCGGACGCGATGTCCGAAGCCGTCCCCTTAACACACATCCACAGCGGACTTGTTTCTACTGGCTCCAATGTTTGTAGCTCTGTCGATTGCTGAAGGTACGTGAGATTCGTAAATTAAAATCGCCGATAGGTTGACACTATCGCCAACATAGGTTGACACTCTCGTGTAGCGTGCAGCAACAATATGTCCAGGATATAGGAATTAGGATTTATGTTTGGGTTGTGCGTTATATTATTACATAGATAAATCGGTCAAAAAGCTAGTTACATAAATTTACTACAGTTTTGTATATTAAGTAATATATAAATAATATTATATAAATAATATCATTTTATATGAAGAAAATTAGTAGATATTTGTTAACGATATATTGATTTATTACAACTATATGTATGAATGAATATTAAATATGTATATAAATAAATTGACTAGTATTCATAAATTTTCTAAACAAAACAATTAAATTAATTACTAGATAATGTCACTTCCTACTGACAACAAACAAATTAGTCAACTAGAATTCTGACCGACATCTCTTTCAACAGCTTCCAGTGTTCAGTCAAACGCACAACTGATTGCGAGAGGTGAGTTAATAAAGTTGACACAAATATAAGAACAAACAGATTTATTTCATATAAATTGCCACGAAACCAATGTGACATGATCTAGACATTAATTTAACTTTGACTTTATGCATCATACTTACACAGTCACACATCAAGCACGCTCACTTAATAAATTAAATAGAATAAATAAATAGTCAATAAATAACTAAAGCTAAATGATGGGACCGTGGGAGGGCATGGCGCTTCCGATATTTCGGTGTCGCTAATTTCACTATCTGAATTTTTTGTGATCCGCTACAACCACATGGGTCGCTTTGGTTTTCTTTACTTTACCGATGTGGTTAACTTTTTTCCCGCTTTTTTTCATGTGCGCCGAAAATTTCGCATTCAACTTTTTGGACTCACGTGAGTGCTTTGAGATGTTCCTTCCCAAGGCGTCGGTAATATCGTCCTCTTCGTCATCGTCATCTTCTTCCTCTTCGTCATCGTCGTCATCGTCCTCGGGGTCGAGTGCGTCAGTGATATCGTCCTCCTCCTCATCGTCGTCATCGTCGGCATCACTTTCAGGTGCAGCTACTTCAGCGCTTGCCGCTTGGCTTTCGACTTCGGCACTAGCGGGTTCCTTTTGGCCGGCCTCAGGTTCTTCGCCCTCTGCAACAGCCTCTCCCTCTGCGGATTCGGCTTCTTCGGCAAGTGTGGACACTTCTTCTGCGGAAGCGGCAGCAGGAGCAGCAGGTGCAGCGGCCACGACGTCAGCGGGGGCAGCGACTGGCTGGACGGCTGCAGGCTCATCGTCGTCATCATCGTCGTCCTCTGTGATAATAATAACGAATATTAGTATTTGAGCTTACATTAGTTTTATTATTAATTTGCTTTACATTTACAACTATGATATTAAAATGTTTCATTAATTAATAGAAAACGAACGAAACAAAACAAAGTAATTTAGTTATAACCTACCTCCTCCTCCTAAGATATCATCGAAGAACCTCTCCAAATAGTCATCGTCATCATCGTCAGCTTCTTCTTCATCATCATCATCGTCCTCTTCCTCATCATCGTCGTCATCTGCGTAAAAATTTATTATACATTTAACACTATTAATTCAATAAATATAAATTATATAATTATTTATTTACTGTTAATTAATCTTTCTATGAAATAATAGACTATAATTTTACGATATTATTAAGACGTAGAATATAACCGTTCACATTTTTCATGTTTTTATTAATAGATAAAAACCTTTACAATTATCAACAATTTGAAAGCGCGATCGGTTGGAAGAAAGCCAGTGCGTGACGTCCTGTACAAGGCTTTCGAAGGTAGAAAGTCGGATAACATCCATTTCTCTGATTAAGTATTTCTGTTCGAATTAATTATCAAATGAGAGCACCTGTCACGGTGTTTGCATCACACCGCGCTGGACGGGCCACATTCTGTTTCTTATTCATATTCATCGAAGAAATGTAATATTTTCATGATATTTTTCTACTTTATCTCTTATACATGATTAGACTCGACTTCCAACATTAAAGATATTTAATGGGCCTTTAAATTACCATATAATATGTTTAATACTTTGTTACTAAGTTTGAGTTGTGGAACTTATTCAAAATACATATATTTAAATTTATTAACGTCATTTATAAATACATATAAAACATTCCTCTGTATCATTATTTTGTCTACTGCATAAACATAACATAAATGCGTTAGCAATTCTTTAGATGTTACTAACATTTTTTATAAATGAGTGACCGGATGCTTAGTAAAACTTTGCAATTCCATGTGAAGCTCTCCGAATGGTTTTCAAGTTAAAGATATATTAAATCTACCGTTACGAGTATTCATTCAACGGTATACAGCTCCAACCAACCAATAACTATATGTTTGTTTTACACACGTATCTCAGTTGTGTGCTACTTCCGTTTCGAAACTGTTTAAAACTAACGGTAATAACATATAATGAATATATTAAATAGTATACTCAATAAGAAGACAGGACGTCCGTTATTTACCCACATTCCAAGGATCAAAGTAGTTACCATGAACTTATTAAGGATTCTATCTAATATTAAAAATTTGTACATATTTGTTTTCAAACAACACATAAATAAAACATTTAAGTCTAGTTTTAAGCCACAGACATCCTTTATCAGAATTTTTGTTATAGCGTGTTACTCAAATTCCAGATAATATACCTCCTAGTGCATCTAGCCCGACATCATCATCGTCGTCATCGTCGTCATCATCGTCATCATCTTCAGAGGAAGCCGGGGGTGCGGCCGCAGCCGGTGCCGCCTGCCGGCCTACTTCTTTGTCATCTTCCGGCCTGCCGATGGGACTCGCCCATGCCGACAAAGCTAAGCAGCACAGCACCGCTAACAATAACAACGACCTCATCTCGTATCTGAAACAAACGCAGGGTTTTAGTTATCACCGAGTTAGGAGCCGCGACCGCGACAGTGCCACATCTGAAGTGCCACTATCACATGGACACTGTTGCTATCACGTTATCACAACACTATCACGATCACGTCACGATCACTGACGTCCTCGAAGTGCACTTCACCTTTTGGCTTTTTCACTGTTGAGTCCTTGTGGGCTCCAGCGGAATAGGTTCCGCTCGCGTCTGCTATGCGACTGGTCGGGACGCTGTGGCCGAGCCTGACGAACGGATACGGTATAGCGGCGGCGTCTTCACTGCATTCTCTTTTATAGAGTTACGTCACTCACGCGGCGAAGGAAAGTAGTGATGGTAGCCACGACGGACTTAGATCACCGACTCGCAGAAACGACAAATATAAAAAGGTATAAATACTCCTTAAAAACAGTACGTATTATTGTAAACAGTACGTATTATATATTTTAAAAATCAACAATTCGTGTGATCTAAACTTACTAAGTAAATAACCTAATTAGAAATACTAAATACTCAAAATTCTACGTTAAAAATGAGCACTAATTTCTATTTGGATACATCTAAACATCTACTTTATGTCTTTATTTTTTTATAATTTCTTTAAAAAATATGTTTTCATTTTCATTATTTGAAATAAATGCTGTAACTAAAATCACTTTAATCTATGACTATGGAAGAGGGGTTGGTAAAGTTCGATTGACTAATTTATTCAGTTTATTTGCCGACTTGGCTTGTTTCATCGGGGAAAAGTGTAAGCACTATTCAGTTGATGTCGGAATTTTAAAACATTTACACATTAGTATGGGGGAACGGATCCAAACTTTCACTTAAGGTTATGTATGTAAATTAGCTTTAAACTGTAATTGATAACGTAACTCAGAATCGCGAACAATAGATTGGAAAAGATCATTTTTTTATAACATTTGAACTTTATTATTTTATACAGTAACGGCATACTAAAGAAACTTTATAACGCAGAATTGATGTAACACAGATCCGAAACGAAGACAATGTCGTAAAACAAATTTTCAAAATGATTTTTTATAATTATTTCTGCAAATTTACATAAGAACAAAGATGTATAAATATTATATGTATCAAAATATGGTGACGGTCGAATGATTCCGAAAATAAAAAATACGTAGTACAATATACTGATAAGCTCTATTTAGTACTGTTACTTACGTCAAGTCCTAAATTCGGTACCCAGGTGAGGTTAACAATTCCACTAAAACGTGTCAGTACTACCGCCACTGGCGCTAAG
>JWHW01043042.1:197541-217462 GCA_000931545.1 Papilio glaucus
TAATTTACAAGCAAAAAAAATAAATGGCGAAGTATTGAATAAAGGGCTTTTGATCTAATGTTCAAAAAAATGTAACAAATTATTTACTAATTTCACTGATTGACTCTATAGCTTTCAAACAAGATGTTTGAAAAGAACTTATACACTGGTTGTTATGTCTTTTTAAATTTAATAATTTAAAATTTTATATTATTATTACTAGGGGACACTAACTGCTACTAGGGGATACTAAGGAATGTTCTGTTCTACCTATTTTTTTTTTTTTTTTTCGTGGGGAAATGCCTAACGCATACTCGACTCTATGCTGGGAAAGGGTTTAGGAGAGACGAGTTATGTCGGGCTCGCACCGACTAAAACCCCACGGTGGTCGTCAACATCGCTGACAAGAGGCCACGGGATCTCCGTCCGGAACACTACCGCAGTTCTACCTATTTAATAGTCCATGTCCATGTCGTAGAGTTTGATAAGTTCGCCTGTAAATCCAGAGATCTTAACTTGACATTTGAATGACGTGTGATAATTGCTTTTCCTAAACGCTATTACCATAAAAATATCAGAAAAATTGTCTAGCACACTTAACTGTCATTTTTTTATTTCTACCCTGTTGTCAAAAAAAATTAAAATCAATTGATTGGATAGAGTCACTTTCCTAGTTATGGTAAATTTATGGAACATTAAAACATATTACTTTTTTACGGTATTTTGTTTCACAAAAAAAATCTAATGTATGGTTAGTAATGGTACGTTATATTTCTATGAAGAAATCAAACTTTTAATTTAATGCGTAAAATGTTTATTCCGTGATCAAAAAGTTTATTTTTCCCAGAGAAAGTTGCTAACTGCCATATTTTAGACATCAACGCGTTCAGAAGCTTGAATTAAGGTTGATGATGATGAAATTAAGGTTTTTTTAATTGGATATTTTGTACAATAAATAAATAACCTTCAAGAAAATCATTTCAAGTTATAAAATATAACATAATTTGGTTATAAATTTTAAAACCTAATGCCATCTAGTGACATTTTCTACGACTTAAAAAAGCAGGCTTATTAATTGACTAATAATTTGAAACATTATGTAGAAGACTTGGCATATATAAATGCATTATTGTAGTAATAGTCAAATACAACAATTTTATCTATGTAAGGCGTTAGATTAATTAGTGCGCTTTTTTGTAAGTCCGCGTTTTAGACATCAACGCGCTTAAGCCAAAAACATACACATATTTAATTTTACGTTAAAAGTTTAGTAGTGCTTGTAAAACAAATAAAAATACACTGTATTAAAATTTTAGAATAAATTCATCTCTACTATAAATAAATAAAAATAACATAACCACAAAATACTGATGTAGATGTCATTTTTGAAAAACGCCATCTAGTGATATATCTTGAAACTATTACACGTATAAAAAGGCTTTGAATTATTTTAATACCTACGTTATCCTATCGTTCTATAGATGGCGCTTTAAGTATGAAGTAATTATTACATTTTCAATAATTTTTATTTTTATTGACAGGATTAGTTAATTGGTCATACAACAGCGGCAATAAAATAAGCTAAGAGAATCCATAAGGCTTGTCAATGATTAAATCGTATTCCACAAAGGAGAATTAAAATCTTCAACAAAATTCTGTTTAATCTTTTTATCCTCGTCTGCTCGTTGCAATTGGCATTTCGCTGGTGAGTATAATCTTGAAGTAAAATTTTGACAAATTGATAAAATTTTATATCGTTTTCGTCTATCCTTTAGGAGATAATGAACAGTTTTTAATAAATATTAATTGTTGACTTCTTCTACCCTTAAAGTACGTATAAAGACTACTTTTATAAAAAGTTGTCTCCGACATTTACTAAGTTACAATTTAAAATAAGTCTGGTTTAAGCATCGCAAACAAAAAGTAAAACTTTGAATTTTATTAATATTTTTCTGATTTTGCAACATATAATGTATCGATTTCAAGGAAAAATAGAATCAAAATAGAGTGATAGAATAACTATTCAAAACAGCCTTGAACAAATCAAAAGTATAAGAAATCAGTTCAAATCACAAATGTAATCGGTTAGTGCAAGAGGGAGTACGCGCATTTCTGAGGAACTACAATGGAATATTACAACTTTATAATCGAAGACGCTAGACGTTTTTTGTTTGCGATGTAATGCGTAAAAACAACTTTTACTTAAGGTAAAAAAGATAAATCTTAGATAAATCACTACATTGCATAACAAAATTTCCTCGCCACATTTTTAATTTATATCTGAACAACCTTCACACATAAAATCCGGTGTAACTGCCAATATCTTTATAAAGACGACTAATAAAGAAAACAAATTAATTATCACTTCAACCATTAAGTACACCTTCGATCAATAAAAAACAAATATGCAATAACAATATTGTCGCATTTACATTAAGCATTAAGCTCGCCATAACAAGGATGTGTGCTAATCTTGCTCGCTGGCATCGCAACCGCCTCTATCGGAATGCGACGGCCGGCTTTACCTGGTAATCGGAACAACATAAATATTAGCCAAGCGTCTTGGAGTCATGTGACCGCCTGCGAGACAATGCCAGCCTTGACATTTCCGATGAGGACGATACCACGATATCATAGAGCTTTGCTGTGCACACAAACGTTTCTTGCGTCATTTTTCTCGTCAAAGTTTACTCATTGTCTTCTTTATCTTTAAGTATAGACGACTTGGTGTATTATTGAATGAACTAACGTTAAAAACTTGTATCTACAATTGTGTTTACAATTTGTATCTACAACAAGGAAATATTACCTTATCGTATCTTAATCGTCGCTGCGGTGAAAATTATAAAGTTATTATTTTGTACTATGAATTTCTTATAGAAACACATAAGTGCGAAATCGTCAGACTTAAATTTAAATAAATTCTAATTGTTTGCGTTAGCTTAAAAAATGTTAATTGAGCACTTAAAAAATCATTAAAAAAATTAAACTTAACTTACGTTAATAGATTTTTATGAATAAAATAAATAAATATGCGCTAACGCCCGTAACCTAGGGGTAGGCAGCGATAACGGATCCATTTGGCGCGATCCTAGCGTACCTCTCCATTCTTTTACGAGTACATCCATGCACCTACGCACACATACTCTTACAAATATAGAACCTCCTTATGTCTTATCTTTCTTTCCTACCTACCGTCCTTCCTTCTTTTCAGCCAATAGTCATCCACTGCTGGACGTAGACCTTTTTTGATGAGTTGATCTTTTTAGTATGTATGTCACTAATCTGGTGAATGTAAGTTCTTTTAGATGGACCCCTACCGACAGTGCCACTAAATTTTGCAACATAAATTTATCTCATTTCATCATGCCCGAAACACTGATTCCTTTCTTTCTCAATTTTAGTCACAACGTATTATTTAAAGCCACAACGCTATTTTTATCCATGATATTAACAGATTGATAGAAGCTTTTATCTATGCTATTTGTTAGTTATTTACAATTCAAGATGGACCGTTGATTTGGTAAAAGTCGCGGCAGTCCACTGTATGAGGCGGAAGGGGCCGATCTTTTTGGCGATTAATAGGAGGCCACGTTCAGCAGTGGTCGGCTGTTTGATGAAAAGTATAAGAGTTTTACAGTGGCAGAGTCCACGACAACATCTGTTGCACAAATGAGCCTGCTTGCTCAGTGATATACCACAACTTCGCAGAGGACAGGCCTGAAATAGAAGTATTCTGCGTTTCGTTTCGGATGATTAAGATGCCCAATTGCAGTCCTCTTCTCCCTTCCATCCTTTTCGAATAAGGATGGGATGGCAGGAGGAAAAGGATTTCACGGAGGAGGGAATGGATAGGAAAAGGAAATATCCTTTTTCCTGTTTCTGTAAATTAAAGGTAGGCAACGCATCTGCAACTCATTAAGTTTTTGCAGACGCCTTTGCGCAACGGTCACAGCAATGTATGATCCCAACCTTTATGACCTTCCTATAAATAAAAAAAAATTAACCCCTAAGCTAAATCAGAGTAGGCAAAGGTTACGGATTTATTTTAAGCAAACTACATATTCTACAAGCATCCTCGAGTACTCCTCATATCGTCTTTCCTATCTCAAAAATTTTTTACATGTTTTTTTGATATATTGTTCAATCTCCGCTAAATCTTAAACCTGCCGCTAGCAATCAGATAATTGCCCACATCCATGGCAACACACGATGGCGATAACTGTTCATGAGTAATAGGCCATTTATGAGGTTTTTGTTCAACGTTGTGAATCCATACGTGTGCGCGTAGGCAGGCAAGCGTCTGATCCGGCTCGGCTGCACGTGCAAGGTTTTTCTCAGCATCACATGTCTTTGAGCTTATTCAACTTTTATCTCAACGGTGACATGCTTATTGGCACTGTTTTATTATTTCCCACACTTGTATTATCTCATTGTTGTCAATAAAACGAGGAAAGAATGCGTGCACGTAGTTAAAGTGTTAAGTCACCGAAGACTTTTACATGCATCATACATATAATTCGTACATTTAGGTATAGTAATATTTTAAAAATATTTACTTTACTACGAAAAGATCTAATTAAGCTTAGTTCAATTAGATACTCTAAGACAAGGATGTGATATCGATCATATCTTTCATGGCAAAAAAGCGATAATATCTTTCATGGCAAGATCTCTACTCGCATTACTCCTACTATTCATGAACTCATTTTTTGATAAATTCTCGTAGATATACCAAATGTTCGCTTCGGGTTAATAATGTAAAATCAACCAGTATCTCCAACTGCTTACAATACCATCTCCAATCGGATGTTAGCAATTATTATGGTGAACTGAATTAAGTTCACTGGAAGATGTTTTTAAAGAGATTTTAAAAACATCGGTCATTTTAACGGTCAGGTTTAAAGCGACCTTTTATTTTGCTTAAAACAATAATGGGCTAGAGTCTTGTGAGTGATGACCCGCATATTGTGATATAATTATCGAGGATCCAAAAGCTGATTTTCTAATGCACAATAGTCGCTACATAAAACTGAATATGTTTCTGCGTACCAAATGAAATACAATATATTTATGAAATCTTTACATATAAAAAAAACTGATATATCAACGAACTGCCCAAATTACTGGGGCTAGAAACTTGAAATTTTGCACTGAATTTCTGTTATTACGTAGACTAGCTCTAAAAAGATTTTTATCTAAATTAAAAAGGGATGAAAGTTAGCTAGTTAATGCATAAGAATATTACTCACTAAATGAGTAATACTTTTATGCATCTTGGTTTATCGAAAATAAATTTAAAAAATAATAGAAGTTCATAAGAAACTTATTTACATTTCTTAGAATTCGTAATTTCATTTTTTTTAAAGCGAACATCCTATTTGAGCGCGAATCACAAAAACAACGTTGGCTTGCTAATAAGAGTTTTTATAGGGTATAGAAAAATAATAATACATCTCAGGTAATTATAGCTGCTACATACATACGAGTATAAACATGTATAATATGGTGTCACGTGGTCGACCGGTCGGTCATGTGATGCAAAATAAAACATTCGTCTTATTTTGCTTGAATACAAACACGTTAATTAATATTGTGTAATTTCATTGTGTGTCAATAAAACACACACTAAAAATACAAACTAAGACGTAACGCGAACGTAACGTAGCCCAGTTTACGTAGGTTTTTCGCAACCGCACGTAAAGCATTGTGAGCCCCACCACGACTGCGGTCACATGAGCCGAGTCACATGCTCCGCGCTGCAGTTACGGAAGACGCCGCTTTCTCCTTCTATTTTACGTGTATGTACCCAACCGCAAAGGGCACGACGCTGCTTCCATTCCGCATCGAAAGGCCGGATCTAATGCACGTACAAAGATAATGTCGTTTGGTTTCATTTTGTGATCCTACGAATCATAAATTGTTTAATAAAATCGTTGTTTTAAAGCTAATACAAATAAAGTCTGGCATTTTTTACTCTTTTTGGAATACAAAGAAACAGCGATTGGACTTTTTACCGAGGTTTTAAGTAATATGGGACAGATAATGGGAAATGTTCAAATTAAAAACAAAAATTCGTAGTTTTTATAGAACAACATACAAATTTTACTATTATAGAGAACTAGCTGTTCAAGCGACTTCGTCGGCGTTGAATCCAAAAAAATGTGTTATAATTGCGCAAAATTAATAAAAAACTTTATTTAATTAAGTTGCTACAACCATGTGCAATATCAACTTCGGGGACGCATGATTTTATTCACATTTTATTTAGATTTTATTTACCCGTAATAGTGTTATAAAATGTACATATATGTTTCTGATTTATTCATTTTACAACCTGCAATAAAATTATATATTACGTGAAATTGTTAAGTCTGAAGTACTCGCAAGCCATGATAGTACAACACATAATCTACCGCCTACAATGTTAAATTACTGTTTTATTCCAAATTCAGTATTTCAGAGAATTTGCTCATTAATTACGAAAAATTATCATCATAATACGCTGAATTGTCATTAATTCAATTTCTTTGCTCACTATCCGTATACATGTTTGTATATGATTTAGTCATTCTAAAACTTGTGTTGAGTAACGCAAGGAAATATACTTTATTGCTATCTCGAACCGGTTAGGATATTTCGTGTAAAAATGCGAATCACGTGCTTGTAGACGTTAGATGTAGAATACACTCTATAGAATTATAGATTGTATGCATAATATGAATAAAAATAACTCGGAAAACCAATACTAGTAACATAGACTTTATTTTAAAGCAAAATTATAGAGTTGCAACTATCTCAATGAGCACCCCAGCCTTCTACTCCAGTTAAGATAAACAGGCAAATAGTCAAAGAGAGAATAAATATATAACTGTTTGCACCAGTTCCTTCCGCTGGATATGGGTGGATCCGTAGTACGATCCCGCAGCTTCCGTCCTTTGCACTCGAAGATGGCTACCGAGGAGATTTTTAGTGTCTGTCTTTCCACCAGACGCTTAAATAATGTAATAGCAAGGGTATCTTATGAATATTTCTTCGAAGAGAATTCGACCAATTTCAAGTCATTGGTACAAGAAAGCTAGAAAACTCATCTTAAAGTTATAAATTATCTGACATTCCAACACAAGTTCTAAAATCAGGCATGAGTAAGTTCGTCACTAAACTCTAAAATCAATAAATACCATTAAACCGTCTCATACACCTAATAACAGTAGTAGTTGAAAACCAATAAAAAGACGTTAGGTCAAAAGTTTTCAATGTAAGTTAAATCAACATGATTGCTGCGTATGTACGCATCTCTCTTAACATCTAACGCCGTAAATGCACGAACTGGACGGAAGCTTCATACGTTAAGTAATGCTGATTTTATCTCGTCATAAGGTAAAAGATTGTCGCTCTGTTTTTGTCTTCGCGACCACAAGACTGAGTTCAAAGGACCTTAAATTCCGGGTTGGTTAACCTAATAAGTGCCTTAGAAGACAATAAAACAGGCCATATAATTTTGTACGATATAAACCTATATTCAGTTAAAAAAAATAGACACAATATAATGGGTTTTTATAGGAAAAAATAACAAACGAAGACTGGGATCCTAAGTTACTCGCCTTCCACATATGTACCGACAATACATATATTCATAGGCAAAGAGGGCGCTGACGTTGCTAACTTTTTTATGGAAAAAGGCGGCAAACGACCAAGCGGGATCACCGCTAACGTCAAGTGAGCGCCACCCATAGACATCCGCAACAAGCAAATGTGTTGCAGATGCGTTGCCTACCTTTAATGGTCGGCATAGACAAGAATAAGGATATTTCCTTTTTCCCTTTAACCCCCTCCCAGTCCAATCCTCTTCCCGTTCCCATCCTATCTTTATGAGCAAAAGGGCGGGAAGGGGAAGAGGACTGAAATTAGGCCTCCGACACCTCACTTATCAGACGAAACGCAGAGTACTTCTACTTCACGTCTGTTTTCTGTGAGGTCATGGTATTCACCGGTCGAGTCGGCCCATTCGTGCAACAGATGTTGTTGTTGCGGGCTCTACCACTGTTTAACTCGACAGAAAATAAAATATTTCACATTTCAGGACACCCAGCTATAAACCCTAATACTGTTGTTGCAGCGCAGCTATGTCTTGCCTCTGCCACAATCTTTTGCCTTCGTCGGATAAAGTGAAGGGTAATTAGTATCAGTATTTTTATATTTTTCCTATGTCATAAATCATCACATCATTATCACATGCCAACAACCACATTTCCTTTCAGTGGCTGTAACGTATATGTCGGAGACTAGATGCGAAAAGGGGTGTCTTGTACTTGTAGTCCTGTTGAGCAGGCTAACATTCTTACCTACGTGGGCGTCACGTGGGACACGAGCAGTAACGAAATACTTTTAAACCACTATGAAATTACATTTTTACAAGTGCTCTGTACAACGATATGTAAGATCGTATTTTTTTTAAATATACCGCCAACTTACAAAAATTTGAGATATCAGAAAGTATGCCCTTGACAACCCTCCAATAACAGATAATGCAAAAACCTGTGAAAATATGGCACCATCGTTTTACATTTTGAATACATGCCCTTTATCGACGCGGCCAGTCATCGATGGCAGCTCGCCCCAACTTCATATCTGTTGCTGCCGCTGCTTTAACCAGAGACGCTGGAAGAAACTCCAAATTCTGATGAGGTTTGCAGACGTTCTCCTCGAAATGTTGCCATAACTTGTAGTCGAGATGGTTTAAAACTGGACTAGAAGATGGCCAGTCTTCATGCCCGATAAAGTTGATTCCATGGGGGATCAACCAATGTGTGAGCTAGTGCAGAGTCCTGTTGGAATACCCAATGTCTGTTTTCGAACATTGTTCCAGAAAGAGGTTCACTATGTTGGTAAGGACGGTATTTTGGTACACCACGGCACTGGTTTTTACACCTCTTTCACAAAAAAAACCTCAGTTAAGCCTGAATATGAGACTCCAAGCCATACGTGATGAAGGATAATGCCCTCATTGAACCCTCGGAGTACGTGAGCTGACGGCTTCACTGCTGTAGGCACACACCTTATCATTTTGTTTATTGCCATTTCCTTCGATGGTATTTTGTTTTCCGAAAACAACATTTCGCGGTATTTTTTCCCCGCGTACCGCCGTATCAAAACCCAGGATCTTTCCAGCCTTATTCTTTTTTAACGCTCGTTCAAAAAATGTATTTTTACGATAGGCTTCATTTAATGAAATTCGTAGCAGTTCAGCAGCAAGGCTTCATTTAACACTCTTTATACCGTGGTTCTGCATATCCCCATTTGAAGATTTTTTGTTTATGAACAGGATTTCGTTGGATTCATTTACTGCTTTAATGATCGTTGGTGTCCTAACTGTCCGAGGTCGGCGGGTCCTCTTACGATCTTAGAAGCTTGAATCTTCAGTGTATCGTTTGATAGCGCGATAAACAAACTATTTTCCATTTTGCAGAATATTGAAAATCTCTGTTGGCGCGTAACCACAGCGCTGCAACGCGATGACCGCAACTCTATCTTCCTTCTTCGACCTCTGCATGTTTGGTAATGAATGAAAATAAATTTCTTATTTATATTCTTATAGGAAAGCGAGCCAGTATTCGCCAATTTAAAGAAAAAATGTTTCGACAGAACTTATGACCCAACTAGGTATATAGCTATATATAAGAACTGCTCGTTTAAAGATATTAGATAATAGATTTATGATTCATTCAGCTATTAAACCTACGCGCAGAATGGATCGAATCAATGCATTCTTAATCTGTATTCCTTATAAAAACTATAAATTAAAGCAAGGTATGTTTTGTACAAAATTATGACACCTTTGAAATTATTACCAGGATACGAATGAGTCGGTGCTTGCTTTGAGAAGGATTTAAATGTCATTGTGCAGTGCCTCCACGTACGAAACAGAACGGATTCCTGAGCTGTTCATGTTTGCATATTGTTGAATCGCGGTAGAACGACAGAAGAATTGAAATTAAGTTAAGTGAGGGCTACATCCTGAAACTGCTACGAATTTCATTGATGTAATTATCGTGTTGTTTCATATTTTCCTACAAACTCCAATATAATAGAACTGTACATTCATCACAATTTAATTATTGATATAACAAGATGAATAGTACATTATTTTAAGATCTAGACAATATACTCTTTTTTTTCTACGGAAAGGTCATATTATATTACACATATAGAGATTGTTACTTTATATTATCTAATAAATATGAATGTGTGAATAATTGTTTAATTATAATAATTTCTAACACCTGTTATCAAGCTTTATTCCTTATACGGACGAGACGGAATTTCTTGCATACCAACGAGTCTTTATCAGTGACTTTATACTTCGGTTTTAACGTCTAAAACATAAAGAGCCAGAAAGTAAATTACACTAAATATAACTCTTGCGGCTGCCTAGCTTATTTTGAAGTTCAATATTTATTGAATAACTATTAAGTAGCAATTTAGTAGAATAACAGATACACGACTAAAGAAGAAGACAAGTAGGGAGCTTACCGGTGCTTAATGGTCAAGCGTTTATCATCCACAAAAAGTTGCAACTCTAGAATCATACGAACTCAGTCATAGAAAACAGTTTTCTGGACCCATCTTTCGGCAGAGGTTCATGTGACAGTGAGAGATACGTCTGGTGTTGTAATCGATTTATTTTAACAATACTCCTTTTTATTTCTATTTATCTATTATTCTTTTACATTATCTACTCCACACTTCCTTCGAGAAATTTTTTTTTAAAAACAAAACCTACTTCAAAAAAACTATATTCAAAAACAACAAATGCACTTAAAAGTATAAAATAATTTTACGCAATTAAATATAAGAATCAATTCTTACGCATATTTTTTTGGAGTCGGTGTCGAGTGCGTTTTAATTAATGTTTTCTAATAAAAAGATGGTTATTGTGAGACAACCATAGAAGATAGATGTATGTCATCGCGGACTTTTATTTAGCTTATATAAAGGGCTACAATTATTTCACACACATCATTTTAATGTAAGTCCTATAGTTTAGCCTACGTAAGCCAAGAAAGTAAAATTCAACTTTGTCATATTATGCATTACTAAGAATAACTAAAAAACTCGAATTGATAACCTCCTCCTTTTTAAAGTCGGTTAAAATGGCTGGAGTCGCATCCGAAATTATTATGAATCTTGCATTATGTTATAGCTATATTCAAATACCATCTCGTAAAGCGAGTGCTCGTTGTTCCTTCCACTATAAAAAAGCTTCCAGAATAAATAAATTTCAACCTTTAACCATCAGGTTCTACGATCGACCGTTAACAATTAGCTATTATCGAGAATTCGAGATTATATTGCAAAATTTTGTGCAAACTATGAATTGTATTGAACATTTGTAAATCAATAGGTTGTTGAGGGTTGTAACGATGGTGCTCAGTCACGATCACATCGCACGAATATCCTTGGTGAGTATAACGTCCCTTCTCTGCGTTACCGATCGTCGTTAGGTTACCGACCCTGACTACTAAGACAATAATTAAAGATGCGTTCGTATTTTTTATGTTGCTATTAAATATGAATCAGAATGAGGAAGATGTAAATCCGGGTACGAACGGAAATTACATTCGGCTTTTATTAGAGTCATGTGATCCGAGCTCGAAACGATAATCATTTAAATATTCAATGTTGAAAATAAGCGGAACAAAACTGACATCGTTCATATGTTCAAATTATTGCGATTATTTTTATGCTTGTGCCAAATATTATTAGTAGAGTTGATCGTTAACTTAAGTATCACGTGTATATAAAAAGATAAGAAGACTATTGCGAAATACTCATGAATAGTTAAGAACATCCTGGTGATCCTGAACATTGCACATCGATATGCCTTCTTAAAACCATTACATTGTCTCGCACGTAGAAGAATGTCCCAAGGATATAGAACAGATATGACTAAATTACATAAACATCAATACACGTATATTTATGTGCAGAGCCACTTTTGATGCCACGATGTTTGCCCTGGATCAACTCTGAAACTACAAAACCGATGATCATTAGATTTGGTCACTATGTGTAATTGAGTCCAACTTAAAACATAGGATGATTTTTGTCTCGATAATTGACCTAAATATTTGTTATTGCAAATTAATTGTTTTAATTATATAAAAGTTCCATAAGTTTCTAACGGATGGCGGTGTAAGTTAGTTAACTGATACAACATTCCAATATATTTTGTCATCTTGGCTTGTTGTCACACGTCTCTCGGGTATTCCTTACTATTGCTTACTATAGATAATAATTAATTAGTATTACGGGAGCGTTGCTAGTACTTATATAAAAAAGTAATGCTCGTTTGTTCAACATCGCAAATCGAATAAAGTTGTGTACCGATCGTTTCGAATATTTTACACAACTTTGTATTCATATAAGCGCATGTTTAATTATGATAAATCCTTTTACCCGGAAAAAAAGCTGGTCCAAAGGATAAGAATATAACTTCATGTACAACATCGTTTGCCTTGGTACTAAAATTTTACTATATTTTAGTTACACATGTTTTCAAAACATAAAAGTTTACTGCACTTGCTATGTTATATGAACAGGGCATAAATTATATACTGGTAGAACCCGGAACGATAACATCCGTTTCACGAATGGGCCGACTCGACCGGTGTATTACCACGACCCCACAGAAGACAGGCGTGAAGTAGAAGTATTCTGTGTTTAGTCTGATAAGTGAGGTGGCGGATGCTAAATGGTAGTCCTTTTCCTCTTCTTGGGCTTTTCTAATGGTGTTTCGTGGGTTTCGAAAAAGATCGATCAGATGATTTGACGGGGAAGGGAATGGATAGGAAAAGGAAATATCTTTTTTTCCGCCTATTCTCTTCTCTCCCATTCGAAGTAAGCAACGCATCTGCAACTAATTTGTCTGTTGCTTGCCAATGCTTATGGGCAATGGTCCATTAATATCAGGTGAACCTCTTGCTCGATTGCCACCTTCTATACAAAAATGTATATGCAATCGAGTAAAACCGAAGTATGTATGAAATACAGCAATACAAGAAATAAATATTAATAAAAACTATAAGTCATACAATAAACATCGAATACTAACAATATCCATAAATCATTCGACCGCCCATTTACATACAACCAATAGCTTCTTTAATCACGGCGAAGGAAATAACTTGTAATCGTTAAAACGTAGACCAAACGCTGTTATTAGTAACGATGAGATATTCAATGAAATTGTCGAAAATCTCATAAATATTGAGAAGTTACTTTTTATATCTCATAATCACACAAGGCGGTAACGAACCGGATGTGCATTTATACATTTATATTATTTATTAATTACAAATTATATATACAATTATATTATTAACATGGTAATATTCTACGTATAGCAGATACCTTTGTGATATATTAGGTCGGGAAGTATGTTGGGATGGGAAGCGCGTTGGTCATTATGAACTTTTTCCGACAGGCAGAACCTTCGATTCGGATGTCTACTGCCAAAACTGATGAGATTAAAGCAAGAAGTTGATAGAAAGCGCCTGGATTTGATCAATATAATGCCTGTGGTCTTTCATCACGTCAACGCTAGACCTCAGCCAACTTTAGCAATAGCAATACAATAGACACTAGCTAATTTATTGTCAGTATATGGAGTGGACTAGCCACGTCATATTTGATACCAAAATATAGACACAAGATAAAATAGATTTGATATTGTTACTATCAAAAGTCTAGGCAGTAAAAATGGTAGTTTTATAATAGTGTCACAATAGCGCAACACTGATATCTCACCATGAACTAGTGATTCGTAAACTGCAAAATTAACAATTATGTACCAATTGAAATTAAAGAAATTTTACTGATTTAATCGCGCTTATTTAATGTTTTGTTCTCAAAATTTCGAGTACAGATTCGGTCACTTGCTGACAGTTTATAATATGTCTATATGGTCCGATTAAAACTGTCGAAGTTCACATTTGGTCGATGACTTATAGATGGAGAAAATATATTCTACATAATTTAAAGTAATTGTAAGACATCAAAGAGATACACAAAACAAATGTATGTGCACTGTACTCTTTGTCTACCTCAAGTAGGAAAGCTTGACGAATGTACGAATGTGCCTACGCAACTCATCAACGTACGTACAGACGAAAGTGAAATTTTTCTCAATGTTTGTTTTAAACCCATACAGTGCGAAATGCACGCAATATTTACTTATTTATGTAAGAAACATTGAAAGCTCAACGAGCTTATATCTGTGTTTACGATACTGATATATAAGGTAACTATAACTAAAACAATAAAAGAAAAAGCCTGTAAGCATTTGACTGCCTTTTATATTAATCCTAAGAAATTCGTTTTTGAAAGTTCTTTGAATCATTCTTTGAGAGTAGCCACACAGGCGTTGCGTCTGCGGTGCATCGGATTTGCGTTCATGCACCGCGATGATTTCTACGGACATTGTGCGACACGAGCAAATGCGTTGACGCAAAGCAACGCACAGCGTCGCTCAGTCAGTCTTTGAATGACAATAGAGTTGAGTTAAATACAATTGAAAAAAAAACTGAGCTTCGGCACTGCACCGCTCCTCACGACATTACTCATTTACTCATAGCAGGGGAGGCGATCGTGCCAAACTACTCTAGTACATGCTCGAATGTATTGTTCCCATATTGAATTTTGACGGTAAGATGGTAAAAAGAAAAAAGTTAATATGACATTTTTAATTTTCCCCAGATAGACGGACGGTCAGATGCTTTGTGTTCTACAGTCTTTATTTACGATTTTTGTTCTTCAGTATCGTATTATCACGTTATCCTTTAAGTATTTCTTTTAAAATAAAATAAAAATTGACCGCGCTCGAGGGTGTCAGGTGAAGGTTTTGTTTAACAAGTTTGTGATCTCCGCACTCCTTTCGCGGTTTAACCGACGGGTTATTGAAATAGTCACTTATGAACATGTAAACAACACTCTTAATATTTTAATCTGCCGCGTTCGGGTATGTTTTTTTTACAAATTTAATAGACTACCCTAAGTGCGTGGCCGACTGCTTTTGTGTGCTTTACAGGGTCCAAGATACCCTCCAGATGTAAATCTCACGCGGTCGAGACTGTCCAGAAATCGCCGCTTCGCCACTATTAGGTCCGTTTGCGTTGTTCGCGTGTTGCATCAACGCATGTCGTTTCGACGCACCGCGTGACAGACGTTCTTATCTCTTTTGTATAACTACATAGCGGTATCGCTGCGTCGTCGCACCACCGACGCTCAGAATACGCAACTCTGGAATATTTTTTTTATTCGGTTGTCACTTTTCAATACTATTAATATTGTTTTTTTAATCGAAATAGTATACATTATAATAATTCAAAATAATAATATTAAGTAAAAAATGATGATGGCATGATGTTTTTAATTTTCATGCCTGATTGCGTTTTAATACCTGCGCTACGTACTCGTTAACTATAATTACTTATGATATACGCCTTTATTATGGTTAATTGAAACCCACTTATCTCAATTTTTGAGACCCAAAAGTTTATAGCTCCCCATACATCATAAAAACTAAGCCGTAATAACAAGGCTTTCATAAGGTAGGTAATATTCATCTAAAGTATTAAGTAATTGGTCCAACTTGTTTAAAAACATGCCGTGATGTCAAGTAACAGGTTAGGAAGTTATTTCTCCTACTTTCACTTGATGTTCATGTCACGTCCGAGGCTTGTGTAACGTGCATACTTGTTTTATCCTTTTCATCTTATTGTTATTAAGAATCTAAAATAAATTAACTTTAAAAACAATTTCTCATTATTTATGTATCCCATTGCATGAAATAGCCCATTTTCTTTAACCTCAAAAATATCATGCGCTTGGTTTTTATACGTTGATCTTACTATATTGATCTCACTAATATTTTGTGTAATCAGTTAAGAAAAGGGTGTTAAGAGCGACATCTAATTAGGTAGCTATTATATTTTTCCCCTTTTTTATTATATTTTATTGAACATAGGTCCTTTCTAGCATATTGGTATTATATTACTGGTATGTATGTAATGGACTCTCGTAAGCTTGAATTTTGCGCACGTCCAAACGTCAGATTAAATAGATTCTATGCATAGTAATCAAGGACCAATGACAATGCATTTTTCATAACTTAGTCCTGGCCAGAATCATCATCATGATTTATTTTAAGACTGAGGATAACGACGCCTAGTTATTAATAACAATACGTAAAGAGAGCTTTCCTATTTATTTAATTAAAACAACAATTCGTTATTAAATTGTCGCCACAGTGAACGATCCTGACGTCTTGCAGGCAAGCGAAGATGCCTCTGTTGTTTGCTTTGCTAGGTTACAGCACTAAGAAAGCTATTTTAGTATTTCAACCGCTAAGGAGCTGAAAAGGCTAAAATACTGATCTATGGGCAATCGAAACCACGGAGATCGAAAAACTATTGACGTTATATATTAACTACACCTATTTCCAGAAATGAGTGATTACTATTTTAACTTCTAATGTTAAATGATTTTTGAATTCAAAACACATTTTAGAAAATGATCATTATGCTAGTTGTAGTCATAACTAACATCCTAATTAAGCGTAAGCATAACCAGCATTATATTCAACATTCTCGAGAATGATAATCTCGACTTTATCACATACCAACACACCCACATGCTCGCTAAAGTGAAAGTGGCGCTGACACTACTCACATTCAAATAAACATTTAACCAGGGTGTTGCATAATTCGCTATCAGTTTAATGAATTCTCGCAGTCCGACGGCCAATGTTTGTTTATGTTGTACAATAGTAATCTAAAGAGATAAATACATCGTTTAATTGAACTAAAATAATTTATATTACACAATAGTAATTATCAAATATCAAAACTAATCTCATAGCTTATGTCAGGCAGCTTAAGAAAAATGTTTTTGCAGTTGCTTAAAATATCAAAGTGAATTTACATAGACGGACTTAGTGATGAGGTATTAAAAGTTTAGGCATTAAGCGTTTATACCTTGTATCACAGCAAGATGTGATTTTTGTAAACATAGATTTTTTCGTTAAAATTCGTCAATTCCATTATATTTTCGAAAAACAACTTTTTCTCATATTACCTTTTAATATCAGCTATCTATATTACACAATTTCACTTCACATTATCTCACAAAATTACATTTCCGATGATAGAATAAAAAGTGTAATGGCCGCCATGAATGATATAAATTGGGTTTGTTTGTTTACAACAATTATATCTTGCAATGAAACAAGGTATATTTGTTAACTTGAATATGGTAACTACGATTTTAATCACGACAGTCGACACGACACAACATTAATTTTTAGTTTAAATAAAATATTTTTGTTCAACAACAGCAATTTTGTGTAAATGTAAATTGAGTAATTAAAAACAGAAGTTTCAACATCGAAAACATACATTTTTGGTGTAGGTTATCTGTCGTTAACTATGTACCTAGAGATGAATTGTCAGATTAAGACGCGATATTAAAGAATGAAAATTTTATTTTACTTAACTAAAGCTTTGCACGTTTTAGGTTTTACTGATAGAACATTTTACCGTCATGTGTTATTTGCTCAAGACCGATATTATATGTTAAATAATATGTACATTGACAAGTTACAAATGGGTTTCCAAACTAAATCTGGTTCTGTTATATTTTAATAACCAAATTGAACAGTTCGAATCCGGTCCTGATCAAATAACATGAGGGTATAAATTTCTTATGCTCTATCATAGACCATGATCACGCGGGACGTTCAATTGATGCTTCGTCCACTGAGAATTCGGTAGCACCTTAGGCTTCTTCTAATAAAAAAAAATTGTAACACCGCATTATAGCTTGTTACCTGGCCACTTAAGATTCCTACGGCACCCTTTAAGCTTACAAAAACTTAGCCGCCGTGTGCCAGGTCTACGTAAAGACGAGGTAATAGATTATTGCATTATATGATACTTACATTATAGTGGTAAGTTTCGTAAATTTAATACTAAAGTATTATAAAGTTGTAATTTGGTATAAATAATTAAATTCTGTATTTACATATAACAAATCCTAAAACAGTTAACTTTTACTTTTTATTGTCACACATAAAACATCTCAGTCGTTCTAATCTTTTTGTTGCTATTTTTTTTGTTCGTCAAAAATGTCTTTGTACTTTTACGTCTCAATGCTTTAAATGGATGTACTTCCATATCAAATAACATATAGCAATGGGATTCAGCTATTTCACTTTTCTCACCAACTATCAAACTTTTTTTGAATATTTGAATAAAAGAAAAAGCGGATTTCTCACAGTAAAACTCTTATCTTATATAAATAGAATATAGTATGAGAATATAAAAATAGAGATAATTTGGAATACAATTTACCAGAAAAAGCAAAATTAACAAATACAAACGAAAAGACGATACGACATCTATTTTCTGTCTTATTTGTTATAAGACAGAAAATAGATGTCGTATCGTATGAGGAAGGCCCTAGGATAGGAATGACTGGACATTGCTTCACCGACAAAACCAGAAAAAAAAACACTTTAAATATTAATATTTTTTATAGAAGAACATGGCAAACGGACAAGCGCTTCAACTGATATTATGTGACCGCTGTCATCTCCCTGCCCTTTTCCTATCATGTGTGGGGTAGGCATAACATGTTTTCGACTTCCACGTCGATCTATAATCCATCATTTCAATCGACACTCCCTTCTTAATCATGTCAACTTTCTCAAAATCCGTCCATCTTTTCTTAGGGCAACCCTTACCGACATATCCCTCCAAATACATATCTAAAATTCTCCTTGTCATATGTCATTCTCCCTTCCTCATAACATACCGTGCTAACCTTTTGCTCCTTACCTTCCACAGTCAGTGCTACTTTCAGGCTTCCCCTAATAAATTCATTTCGTACCTTATCCATTCGTGTTATTCCAAACATCTATCATAACATTAGCATTTCTGCCGTGTGCACTCTCTTTTAATCCGATCCTTTAACATCGCAACACTCCGCTTCATACATTATGACAGGTCTTACGATGGTTTTGAAATTTTCCTTATTTTAAGGGTGTCCCCTTTAACTTTAACTCGTGGGTCACATATCAAGCCCGTTACCTGTCACCATTTTATCCATCCCGAATATATTCTATTTTATCTTAGGCATCTGAAACAAGCAAATGAGTTGCAGATACTTTGCCTACCTTTTAATGGATAGAGGAAGGGATAAACAGAAAAAGGATATGTCCTTTTCTTATCCAAATCCTCTTCTTCTTCCTATCTTTTCCTTATTAGAAAAGAACTGAAAGATTAAGAGGATGAGAATGAGAAAGAAAGGTAAAGAGGATGAGAATCAGGCCGTCCGTCCGTCTATTTCACGCCTGTCTTCTTTGAGATCATGGTTTTTCACCGGTCAAGTTAGGGAGTTTATTCGTGCAACAGATATTGTTTTGGAACACTTTTGGAAGCTTTATAACATCACATTTTTTGCCTCGGAGAATGGAAAGCTGGGGGTAATATTCGCGGATTAAAAATTAGACTTGCTTACAGCAATGCCATTGGAAGTAAAAGTTATTAATGTTTGATAAATGGAGTAGATTGTGTCGACAGGACGGTAAATCGCCTCAAATCTTTTTACCGACTTGATACAGAAGTGAGTCGCGAAATCTACCTTTGCTCTTCTAACTTTAAATGTTCTGTAATGTTTTTTTTTCTATGATTTCGTAGACGATGGACCTTCGAAAATTCAGATGCGAAATATGCAACAGTCAAAAATATTTGTTATGTTACCATGAATTCATTCCGTTAACATTTACATTTCAAATGAGTTGTTGAAGGCGATTAGATCATGTGATGCGGTAAAAAATTGCATTCATTTTTACACAATCCTTGTAGAAATACGTATACGTGTA
>JWHW01043042.1:229497-241799 GCA_000931545.1 Papilio glaucus
AGTCCTTCTTTCGTTGTTGATTTTGCGTTTGCGTCTCTTTGTGTACTGTGCGATTTTGTGTGGGTTAGTTTAGACGGTTTAAACGAGATCTAGGTAACTAATACTATTTCAGACTAAACTTCGAGCTAAATTTATTTCTGTATATTTGGTCACGGAAAATCATAACCTAACCAGTTATATTAATATTTTTTGGACTTATCGTAAAAATGACTATATGACATTATTTTCTTAACTTAAAGGTAGTTATTCTATTATAACTTGTAACTATACTTAAACTTTTATTATCAGCTTTTTAAATGTATGGGAAAAGGGCATTGTCCTTTGGATAGACGGAATGCATTCGTTTCAGCCGATATTTGTTCACTGCTGGACGTAGGCTTCCTGCGTTGATCGCCACAAAGATCGGCCCTCTACGGCCCTCATCCAGTGGCTCCCGCAACCTCCACATCATCGGTCCATCTCGAGGGAGGCCTTCTTACACTAACATAGATTGAGGAAAAATTACCTAATCCTAACGTGCTCATTCCCATTATCATATTATTGATGTGAAACTATTGTTGTCGTGTGAAAGTTTTAAGGCTGCGGAATATAAAAGACTGAAACAATAAAATAGGAAATACAGGTTATTAAATTAACATTTTTTACTTAAAGGTCGTAATATAACCTAGAACTATTCATGGTTCACATAAAACGTAATTTTGTACGTATTGATAATATAGTATAAAAACAATACGTATTCCAAAAGATCAAAGTGCAGATCACGCATTGTAAAAATACGCGCGTAATGTAGGTAATACAACGACAAATAAATAATATGAGAAATCATACAGATATAGATTTAGTTTTGTTTATATTACTACAATATAAAATGCATTTGTAAATATAAAAATACAAAGAAATTATATAGAAGACAATGAAAGTTTTAACAAAAGTCTAACCTATTGCTTCGAATTTACGAGTCATTTTTATAAACAATAATTATAAACGTTTTAATATGAATTACTAGGAACCTAACGGATCCATTTCCCGATAATTTATGTACAGCTAGCAAAGGCAGCATTGTAAACGGTTAAGTAATGCCTCCCTCGCTGCGGTGGATTTTCGCAAGCTCAGCTCTTGCCTCACAAAAGTAACCACGTTATCCATGCGCAAGACTATTTTATCAGTTGCTTGAATCATTTTACCGTCAAACAATTTACACCGAGTCTCATGTGACTGGTTTGGTAAGGCGGAGGTCAATCAAGCATGGCGGTTGCACATTTTTGTTTTCGACATTTTGCTTCTTAACTTTTTTACTAGGTATTGTTTTTTTTTTGGAAGTTATGACATTTTATATCTTTATTAAATATTTTTCTGTAATTTTAAATAGGAGGCAACTATTCGTAGGTTATGTATATTTCGTCCATATTATCATTGGTGTATGTAGTGTGAAATATCTAAATGTAATATATTATGCATTGTCAGGTATGTGTCTTTTACTGAGGATGAAGATTCTATCAATTTATTACTTATATATAGGTACATTTAAATAATCAGCAATGGCAATTTTGCACGATCACATAAATTGTGATAATTACAAAGTCAAGTAAGTCTTGCTGCATACCAGTTTGTTGACTGGTAACATTTATTATAGGGTAAAATGATTAAATTTGCGGTAATCTAATATCAATTATGGTTACGGACTGAAGAGTGTTTGGAAGCAAGAAATATTACTAATCTATTAGGAGTTTTTGTTAAGTTCTGTGGCGTAAAATGATTCCTCTATTTAAATTTTATTTACAGAATTCTCAGTTTCATTATACGTGATGTTCGATGGAATACGTACACAAAGTCTATTCGTTATTCCATTTGTAGCCAAATTTTTGTGTTGGTTTACCCACTTTTAAACTAGCCATTACATTTGAAACTTGAAACAATATACTATCAATATATTCTATTATATACAGTAAACTGAAAAAACACCGAGACACCTTCTGTCAGTCGATTTAGAATTAAATACAACACGGAGGTGTCATCCGCTTTGACATCCGTGAAGATGATAATGCACTAATGCGTAACTTTTTATAGTAATAGGATCTACAAATGTCGACATCAAGGTAGACAACTTTAAGCGACACGAGCTGTACAATGGCTTAGTGACATCATACGAGACGAAAGTTATGGATAATAAAAATGTATAGGTGATGGATACTAGTATAATGATACTCGTAGAAGTAACATATCATAACTCACCATCACAAAATTCATGGGCTTATTAAAAATTACAAAAAAAATACAACATTTTTTAAGAAAAAAGACGTTCTACATCATCCGTATTTGTATTATGCCGGGGCGATTTTGACTTAAATAAAGCTTCCGTTTTTTTATTTTTAACTTCGACATAAATATTTATTTCTAATTTTCTAATAATAAAAACATATAGGTTGTGAATCCGTACCTACCCCTTTGGGTTATGGAGTCTGAGTGCTTATTTACTTTATGTGAAGTCTAAATATGCCTTATAGTTCCTAGACAGTTTTGAAATTCCTAGATCGTTAATCGTCAGCTAACGCACAGATAATCAAATGTTTCCCAACGCCCGCATAAACGATAGCAAGCTGTTGCGTCGCACATCGCATCACATGCATTTGCGGAAATACCGGCGTGTGATAAAAAAAACATAATCGAATTGAAACAATCAACAAAGTAAGCAACGTAACCTCACTTTTGTAGTTACATTAATTAGTTAGGCTTTGTCTTAAAAATTAAAATCTAACAAGCCGGGAATAAAATTGTGTTTTTAAAGTTTTTAGTTTATTAAACTAAATATATAAATATAAACCAAGCAACCAACAAACATGACACTAATGAATTTCGCAAAATTTAGGAAAAACTATTGATTAGTAGGTACGCACCGTCTGGTCAGGGTTACACTAGGCTATCGCAAATTTTAATATTGTTTAAGATAAATGATAAATCTATACATATAATAAAAATGTAACTGATCGCTGCCGGTACATGGAAGATATTTGAGAAAAATTATTGTTGGGGGCCTTCATAAACGCAATAAAACCCAAGACAATAGTTATTAGAATTTTTGTCTGTTTGTCTGTGTGTTTGTTACCGCTAATCTCAGAAACGGCTTAACCAATTTGGGTGCGGTTTTCACTAATCTATTGTGTTAAACTTCACTTAAAATTTATAAATGTTTGTTTAATGTCAATCAGCTTATAAATAAAAAAGTTGTATCAATTTAACTGTGTTACGGCCATATTTTGTCGACCCCACATACGCGGGAAAAGGGGAAGGGAGATGATGATGAGGTTATGTAGGTCATATCATTTCGTTTAAGTAAAATTCGGGGAAACCGCGTGGCACAGCTAGTGTTTAATAACTTAGGGGAAAGCGGGAGAAATACGGATACTAAGGGAAAGTAAAATAATAAGTTGAATTTTGATATAGAATTTCTTTGATTGTTTCTTAATTTAGTTTAGTGAAACTTCTGATATAGTGTGGTAGATAGTGATCTACCTCACTATATCAGAAGTCAAAATAAATAATTATTTTAAAGAATGTAACACTAAGGACAAAAAACTAAGTATTCAGGTTCAAATAATATTTGCTGGTAGCATTACCTTCATAGGTTGGGAGAGATACTGGATTTTCATTTCGCGCATTCGTCCATTACAAAATTTAAATCAGATCTCGATCCTGTATACCAAGTCCAAGTTTGGCGACTAGGAGCGTATTCGCAAACGATGCTACATTATCAGTAAAATCGTTTTTTAGAAAGATAAGTACATACATGTAGCATCATTCTTTCGACATTAACACCTTTGATATTAGATTAATTTGTAAGAGCTTGTTCTTTACCCCGACTATCCAAAAAGAAGGATGTTATTCGCGCGCATGTATTACACGTATGTATGTTTGTCCGTTCCGTTGTGGTCTATAACAGTTCGGCAACAGATGGACGCAAGGTCGAAACTCGTACCGCCAAATATTATTTAATATACGTATTACTTCATATAATATTTCCATATTACTAGACCTAATTTCACAAGTTTAAAAGCGTCTTATGTTCTTCTACACTACAATATTTTTATAAATATATCCGGACCACACCTAAAACTACTTGCCTACTACCGATTTTCAAGAGTAGGGTGTCATTATGTTTGTTTTATTCTCTGGATTGTCAAAGTGAATATGATTTCAGCACAAAACCGACGTGAACCAAACGTAATCAGTCAGATTTTTTTGAACTATTACTTGTTCTATAATACAAAATAGAAAAATTAAAAGATAAAATAAAGTCGGCGATGACTTTTGCTTATTATCAAGACGGTTATTAAACAACTCTCATAATAGAGCTCACGAAGCATCACAATTTTCTATCTTAATTGAAAGACTTATAGTTGTAATTACGGTGTTTTGCATTTTTAAACAATTTGAATATACTTGGAAAGGAAAGTACGCATATAAATGAATAGCGCACGCGTATAGTGAATCACATGTCTTTTCCTTGTTACTACCCAGATTAAGTTAATCTAAGTTTTTACTACGTAGGAGCAACAAATGAGAATTAAATCAATTATTCTATTAAAAAAACTAATACAGTTATATCTACTACTCCAAGTCTCTGAGCACAAAATACACATATAAAAATTGTAGAACGCAGGGTTGTGGCAGCGGAGATAAGGAAAAAGGGAGGAAAACCCGCGGAAGATTCGGACAATATAAATGAGCACCGCATTCTGTATAAATATTAATTGAATGTATTGTCCTCAAAATTTCTCAACCGTATCGTCCTTAAAACTTGTAGAAAGAGGCACGATACAACGTACGTGTGTTAATGTTCCATTAAAACAACTTTTTTTTTCTGCTCATCGATGTTACTAAGCGACGCGAACACGTCAGGTTACGTTTACACGAATAACGTGCAGGATATCGTCCGCCAATCAAAGGTCGTCCGTGAATCCGGCTAGTGAGGTCATATTGACAGGTTCCGATCTTTACGGTTTTTTTTGTAATTCCTTTATGTGGGGGTAATGACACTTTATGTGTTGCAACTAAAAGTTAATTCTAAATCTATTATTTTGTAAGTCTCAGTTTGTAGAGTCATTCCAGAGGTACAGGCAAAGTTTCATTTTAAAATCTTCGAATATTCGGAATTATTGCACCATAAAATAGTTAGTCGGCTGCCAGCTGGGGTTGCGAAATGGAAACCTCGGAATAAGAAAGTGACAAATAACTAGGCGCTTTATTTCGTCAAAATCAACACTTTTGGCATTAAAAAGAGATGAACGACATTATCAGAAATACTTTTATTTTGATGATTTAAACCGCAGACAAAATGATAAATACATATAAATATATTTTGTCCCGACGTTTGGTATCCGATTCTAAACTCTAGCGCTCTCTCTATATATATAATATGTCTGAGTAAAAAATTATGATTAGTTAATTAAAATATATATAATACTTGACCCTTATGAGGAGAGTTTTTTATAATATTTTAAACTATAACAACAATAACAATCAGACTAAACATAAATCAAAACCCATGTGTACAAGAGTAATATGTAAAATATTATAAGCACTGTATACTTGCAAAAACTGGAAGCAAAGCAAACAAATACTCTCCATAAACATATGTTAGAACAAAAGTACGCATATTACTTATAGCTTACAATTTGCCTATAAAAAAACTTCGTTTCAGTTCAGTCTAAGTCATTGATCATTCAAAAAATTATTCAAGCATATCACTTAGACGAAAAATATTAGTTGGACACATAAGGTCAAATTTACAATTATATTGTCTGTAATATACAAATGATACATATTATATTTTATTTATTTTACAAATATATCTTACTTGGCATTTGAGATTGAATAAAAGTTAAATTCTTAATACATTTTAATTATGCATATTCATTAGTATGTTTGAAGAATTCTAGAAAATTAGTTATGTATGATATATTTAAAACCCTAACTAATCTTAATTCAAATTCTTTGATTGACTAAACACGAAGATAACCTTCAGCGTGCATTCATCATTTCGAAATGGATGGGCATGACTGAATTAAATTATGACGCTCTGGGATATACATACATGCTTCTTGAAGGAACCCCTTCAAGAGAAGTGTGTATGTATATGCCAGAGCTAAACTAGTGCATACCATCGCCACTTCGGCACTTAACATCAAGTGAGATTGTGGTCAAGCATTAATTTACTTATTGTAAGATAAATAATTAAAATATACGCATACTGCAAATGATTTAAAATTCTACGCCGACGCCGACCCTTCGAGTATGTCCAGCGATATTTTCGTGACCGACGTATAACTGTCCGAAGCATAATTAATGTGATATGTTTTTTGGGATGTAAAAGATTTTTTAAGACCTTTAATTTTCTAATTTCATCTTATCGGCAAACATTTTAACCCTATAAGGTACACTTACAAATTATTGCCAAATATTAGAAGTGAAAGCGCACTGAATGGCTTCGCTGTACGTGACTTTAATAAATAATTTAAAAGGGTAATCATTATGTTGGACAAGGTTAAATGTTGAAGTAACGACATGATACCGACATGACTGGTCAATGATAAGAGATAGAATACTATTATATTCTATATTTAAATTATTTTCATCTCCATAGCAACGGTATGTTTTACGGTTATGGTTAACTTCTAATGCCAATTAGTTATACCACATCCCATTAAAATCTCACTGGAGTGCTCAATTTTCTTAGACATTGTCTTAAGTTCTCTCACTGTCAAAAACTTCAATGCAAAGTCAATGTCAAACGGAAGTTTCTTCTCACTGCCTTTTTCCCATTTTTATTTTATGTGAGGTCGGCACAGTAAGACCGTAGTTCATATTATAATATTTTGTCTATGGTTTTTTTACATCCGGCTGACTGCCTGACGCCAACCCTCCTCGGGCATGTATATGAAATATAACGATTCCCGACCAAACTTAAACTTGGTTGAAAATGGTTCACGACATTAGACTAACGGCAGATTTGAGCCCAAGACCATGTTGTGCATGTCTCGCTAGCAGTCCGTACCGTTAACCCTTATCGTATTGGTGCATTGGTCAAATGTCAAACGGAAGTACAAGTAAAACATCAATTCTAACCTACGTTTTGCCATCTGTCAAATGAAAATATTTAACTTGGCTCACCTCCACTCCTCGCCGTTGGTTTGCATTAGCAGCAATCGTTTTAAATCGCTAATTTTTTCTGATTTCAACCGCTCCTTTTCAAAAATCGAACCGCTGTGGAAAGCGCATATTCAATATTAATCAAGCACCTATGTTCTTCAAAAAAAATATAAAATTTGTGACATGCAAGGAGCCTTGGTCTTATTGAAAATTAATAAAAACCTTGTAAATAACCTAATTTTTCTTAAACCACATACTGAAATAGTTCTGCCAGTTTAAATATGTTAAAATGAAACAAGCTTACCGATCGGCCGGGCCGTATGAAAGTGGAAGGTTGACATTGCGAATGTCGAATGTCGACGCTTACGTGTTGCACTGCCGGCTGCGGACACCAAGGATATCTGAGACTGACCGAGCTGCCCTTACTGGCTTATCACGGATTAAACAAAAACAAGAGACTATGCTCATACCTTTAGACCTGAAACAAATTTCATAAAAAGGACACTCGTTTAATTATTTTCGACCGCACTACGAAAAAAGCGTCTGTTAGTCGAACGCAGTACACAGAAAGATGTTGCACTTACCATCAGGTAAAAGGGTACTTTGAAATATGTATATAGAAAATATACACTTTAGTCATAATTTGTAATTGGTAAAAAGTAGTTTTTAAAAGTATACTATTGTTAGATTTATTATGAATTCTGAAAAAATATAAAATTACCGTAATACGTACACAAAAATAAGAAGTTATCCATTGCCAAGAGCAAAAAATTATTTCACATAGTAAACAAGACCTAACATTTTTAAAAATAATGTCAAAACTAATAATTTGCTACCTTCAAAAATAATCGGACAAAAACCATAGAGCTTCACACCGTATTACAATCAGAGCCTGATTATTGGTTTTGACATTAATGGAATAAAATGTAAAAGTCGAACTTGCGAATATATGAAAATACTTTAATTGATTTTATTAAAAATAGATAACGAACGACAGTTGTTTTATAGATTAAAAAAAATCTTCTATAATTTAAAGTTTTTGACTTTAAATTTGAAACGTTTGAATGTGTAAATAGTGCCTTCTTTAAAAAATCGGTAAAAACTTTAAACATTTTGTTCTTTTTGTAATTTGTAGTTTCTGATGAAAAACTCCACATTTACATATGCGTTCAGATATTTAAGATTCGAGTATTAGGTCAATTCGGTCATATGTTATTAAATAATAATATATTATGCAAATAACGGATTGATGCTATTAGATTAACACTAAGAAATTAATAAAAAAGCCTTGCATTTAAAATATAATCTGCCATTAACTTGAACACTCTTGACGAGTAATGTAAAATAAATAAATTAAAGTCCATTACAAAATTTAATTCATATTCTTACTTAAAATTATAGTTTGACCTTTCTCATTTAATTTTCTTTAAAAATTTTTTTTTTAATATTATCTCTAAATAAGTAATTACGTAAAAAAATTAAGTACCTCATATTTTCAAGAGCTTATTTTCTGAATGTTTATAATATTAATGTTAAATCTATATGTACTTAAATTGCTTTCTCGTTGTATATTTTCTTTTAACAGATAATCACGAGCATCTCTTGTTATATGTTTGACATTATTGTAAAGAACAACTAACTGCAAAAGATCGTCAGTAATCTTAAGTAAAGAACAGTGACCAACACTCACCTTAGATAAATCTTAAATAAGACAAAACACCTTATTGGATTAACTATTCTGGATATCTGCGTAGAAAAGATACTATCTATCTTACATTCACAGAATCTTAAACGATTCTTATTCGAAAATAATGAATGAATACTTATGAGTAGAGTGACGGTGTTTATTATTTATTATTTTTTTATGAAAAAGGAAAAGCTTAATACAATTATTTAAAACGTCTTATAACCGAAATAAATGTTTCCAAGATACTAAAGTACTCGCAAAAAATACGCAAAATAAGTATTAACAACATACGTAAAAATAATCGTACAATATTCAAACTGTGTGTGTGGGCTTCATATATAGGTTGCTTCAACATCTTATTAATTTTAGTAAAAGGCATTAAACTGTAAGAAATCGATTTTTATTATTTATTTAGGTCCTTGAAGTTTATGTTATTTTTGATTTTTATTAATTAAAATCGTTACTTTGCCTCTGATTATGTTTTTGTGCAATGTCAATGACACAAGTTGAGTTAGAAAGTATGGTGTGCGGTAACCGGTGCCCGCCATACGAGATCTCCGATAAAACGAAAGCTACAGTCTATCATACACTTGTAGTTGGACTTCCTAACTTCCTTATGGCTATCATAAACAATAAACATGACCACAACGTCAAACGACCGCTTCGGAGATAATGAAAATAAAACACAATTATAAGATAACAATCTTACAACCTGTTACTTTTTTAAACGACCTCGTAATCAAAAGTTTTGTATAGTTTTTTCTAACTTTACAAAGTAAAATTTAAGGGTAATAAGTAAATGCATAATATATGTTAGAATATACAAGTATACTACTCTGCATTGCCTTTCCTCTAGCCTCTGAGAGATATCGTTTATTTTTACGTACAATACATCAAGACTAGACATGATATAATTTTTTTTTACGGAAGGTAATGGCAAACGAGCAAGCGGGTCACCTGATGTTAAGTGACCACTTTCCAAACTCGTTGCCTACCTTTAATGGACACAGGAGGATAGACAGAAAAAAGGATATTTCCTTTTCCCCATTTATCACCTTCCTGTCCAATCCTCTTCACGTTCCCATCCTAACTTTATTAGGAAAGGTTGAAAAAGGAGAACTCAAATTGGGCCTCCTGCCACCTTAATTATCAAACGAAACGCAGAATGCTAGAAGCATTACTTCACGCCTGTCTCCTGCGAGGTCGTGTATTTTCACCGGTCGAGCCGGCCAATTCGTGCAATAGATGCTGTAGTAGCGGGCTCTACCACTGTAAATATTATAGTAGTATTTTGATAATGATGTATAATATACTGTCTTTTCAAATATTACTTATTTAAGACTTACGTTACAGCAGAACTAAATCGTAAATACGTTGAATTGCTGTACAAAAATTCAACATATTTACGATACGATCCAACAAAACGTTCGATTTTTGAAACAAATGTAGTCATAACCAATTTTGACATCTTTTACAACCAAAATAAAAAAAATTATAAACAAATATGATTCGTATAATTTATCGATATTTTTTTTATCGATCTTAAGGATTTTAAGTATTTGATTGATAATAAATAGACCGTGCATACCACATTAAAATGATGTGAAAAATGAAAGACAAAGTGTAAAATAATACCTTATTGTAAAAAAATAACTTGTAATGTATTCGTTTCATAGAGAGAAGTACATTATGTGTACATACATACATACATAGTACATTTATGTGAGTTGTAATTAATAATCCGCACATTTCCTTAATTTTTCTAGTTTATTTTATACTTTTTATAAAAAATATGTAATAGAGGATACGTTTTTAATAAATCACGCAATGATTTCCTTCCTTTGTCATTGAATTATCGAGTCGATATCAGTCGTGTATAGGAATAGACTAGGAATTCTTTTCAAGGCATTAACGCGGCCAACTAGTTTTTATAACATCGGGTCAATAGTCAAGAGTATCAAAGTTTATATTTTCATATAGATTCTTTTTACTTTTTTTTAAATTCTAAATTTAAATGCAAGAATTTAGGTCAATGTTCAGTTTTAGTTAATAGTAACACCGGATGTGACATAAGACTGGCACAATAGTTCGAAATTTGAAACGAAACGCGTACATATTGTAAAACAAAGTTCAGTCGCCGTGTCTGTGTGTTTTAACTCGATAAATTGAAAAACCAGTCAAAAGATTTTCTTACGTGTTTCGCCGATAGACTAAGTAATTGAGTGAAACATGATAGATATCAATTTCATTACGCATATATTACCGAAAGTTTACAAACTTTCGTTAAAAAGACATAATAAATTGATTCATTAGAACAAAAACTAGTAGTAACATAAAAATGGTTTATGAACACTTTTTGAGGATGATTTATTTATGAGGTTTATTAATTAATCAATGATTCGTTGTTACAGATTGAGGAATAGTCTATTACTATGGGCCGTTATGTGTGCGGTGACATTTGCGCAAAAGAGCAAATTAGAAGATACGAACATACAAGCGGTGCCCAGCGACCTGCGGCGAGCAGTCAGCGAAGCCTTGGCCTTAGAAAGGAGGTTCCAGTTGGGCGCTAACGATGCGTAAGTAATTAAAAATACTAAAAAAATTGAGGTAACCAATAATATGAGATAGAAGAGTGGAAACATTTTACAAATTATACACTTTTGGAACATTCACCACATAATTTAAACAAAATAAAAGTACCTAATTGCAAACTTAAAACTTATCGTTCTTTATCCATTGAAATATACATCTTTTTACAATTACATAGTAAATATGCCCTACATTCAAAAAAAAAACATTTAAAACTAATTACGTGCAGCCCCCAGCCATTTTACATAACGATCGATATTATTAGCAAACATAGTAGACATTATTGTTAAAAATAATATCTTAAAAGAGAATATTCAAAGAAATTCTAATTTTAAAATTTCTTTTTATAAAAAAATTGGAGGGTAATTTAAAAATGTATGGTGAATATGTTAATAATATGTGTCTTCATAAAATCTTTTTTAATTTTGTTTATTTAAAGAGACGTGTGAACGGTTTTCCTTCCACATCGGTTTTTAGACTAGCGAATGAGTGAGTGTAATTTTTTAAAGTATTCATAACACTGTGTGTGCATAATAAAATAACATAAGACGAGAGTGTTACGTGGTGTTCTCTTGAACTGCTGTTCATTGAATTTTGAAATTTTTCATATAAAATAATTGTACGTATGTAATAAGAAGACGAAATGCAATATTTATTGTTTTTGTAGATAAGGGGAACTCATACGTATCTATTAGATAGAGACAGAGTACAGAATATTTTTAACCGACTTCAAAAAGGAGGAGGTTCTCAATTCGTGTGTATGTTCTTTTTTTTTTATGTTTGTTACCTCAGTTCCAAGCCCCATATAAATTAGATTCACTAAAAATCGAGAAAGAAAAACTTTTAAATAAAAACAAAACCGACTTCAAAAAAACTATAT
>JWHW01043060.1:0-43202 GCA_000931545.1 Papilio glaucus
TTGTCTCACAATAACCATTTTTTCTCAGGAAACATTAATTAAAACGCATTCGCCACTAACTACGCTATTATTAGTGTTCGGTATGAATCCTTATCCATTTAAATGTGTTAATTATCAGGATAATCATATCAAGAGATTAAACCACAAAGTAGGAAGCAGCTTAGATCATTACACATTAATTAGTTTGTTTAAAAAAAATCCGCTGCTTAACTTATGTTTTTTCTTTCCCGTCCCGTTAGTTAGGTAAACATCCATTATTACATAAATTACACAAACGGTATGGTATAAGGGCTTGAATTATTTTCACCGTGACTTTATCTTCATGAAATATTATGACCCTGATAACCCACGTATCGATGTAATAAATACTATTTACCGAGTCATACGAGACAATAAAATTGCCTAACTATTTATATAACGGCGTTGGATAGTTTAAAGAGATTACATTATGCATCCAAGCCACAATTGATAAAACATTTACCTACTTAGGCTGTTATAATGTAAACATTCCGCTTTAGTAGCTCGTCCTAAAATAAACATTTCGGAATACCGAACCCCTAGAGACTACGTAAGCGTTGATTTAACTCATTGCACTCAATGTGATAGCTAAAATTACCCCAGAAATATAACAACTAACTAAGAACTACAACTAACAGGTCTGGGAAAATATTTAGATTAGTGACTTTGTTTACAAATGATTATTGCCCAACATATCGCCGTGCTCGGACAAATGTGTGTCTGGGAACAAACAACCATGCGATCAAACATTCCGAGCGAGACTAAAGTTCAGTTTCTCCGTTTCTTCTATACTGGCAACTCGCAAAGTACAAATATTTAATGCCATTTGTAAAAATTAATGCACATCATATTATACGCTTCCCTTGTATCTTTTTCTGTTGCTGTTGTTATAGTAAAAAGTTGTAATAAAAATAAGTTTTTTTTTTAACATTTATAACAGACCAGAGCACCTTAAAATAAAAATAAAATAATACGATATCTAATGCTGGATACTAAAATCTATCTTATAGTAAAGCAAACATTAAAATTGGTTGAGTACTTTCAGAGCTTAATTACAAAAACAAATCTTTCGTCTTTATAATATAAGCATGGATGTTTTATTCCCATAGGCATACCTATTGGTTTTCTTAAAAGGAAAAATAAAAAAAAACATCAGTTATACTTACGTCTTATAACATAAAATAAGAAGTTTTCCTGGTCCAAAACAAATGAAAGCCAACTCCCACGTGCTCAGGGGCCGAGTGCTCAACTTTTCGATCTAAGTGTTTTAAAGGGCAAAGGTTTCCGTCCTTGTTTCAAATACGAGTAAATTGAAATATTCGTAACTCAAGCGGAGTACATTTTGCAATTTTCTTGCGCGAAATTGGACTTTGAAGTATGTGTAGGTGGAGACAAATTTTTTACACCAATTTGTAGGTTATTTCTTACTTATTTAGGATTTTTAAACTACCTTATATATTAGGGATTCATTTTGACACATAAAAGGATTAAAATCTTACAGTATTATTACTATACTTACTTAAATAACTTAGAATCAACTAACGAGTGATCCCCCTGCTTCGCTCGAATATCACTGATTATGCTGATCCGATCGCTACCAAAATTCGCAGGATCACCCGCTAGACCAATCTGAAGATTTCCTAAAAATGTTATCGAAATCAGTCCAGCATTGTGGTCAAGCACTAATTTGTCTCAAATGCTGTAAAATCCTCTGTCAATGTGTCAAACAAGGTTGAATTTGGTATTTGTGTAACTGAAGTGCCTTTTTGTGATTGACTTCAATTTGAGATGTCAGAGAACGATTTTGAAGATATAATTTTAAGTTACGTACCATTAATAAAAACAAGTTCTGATTTAAATTGATGTAAACCGAGATAAGATAATAAATAAACAAAGAGGGATTAAAAAATTAGTTTTATAATTTGAACATTATGCGATGTCAAAGCGCATAATCTTTTGGACATCGGGGCCACGTATATCCCGCTCACGAATCGCAGCTCTGTCGAGGTATTCAGAGGGCACTGGCCCAGAGATTGTGTTAGCCTTCATAAACTTATATTATCCATCACTAGCGTTTTAATCCTTAAAGAATTATTAAAATCGGTTGACGTCGCTATACTTCGTTTTCGTAAACGTGATCAAATGTAGCTGGTGAAATCCGGTGACCGAAAACCAAGATTAGAATCTATTTATAAACTCGTAAGCAAAACGTAATTTTGTTAAACTTGTTTTCGAATGCGAACAGTGAAATCGCCCCTAAGTGAGGTGCTGCAGACCTCATCCCCTCCTACGTCTGAGCAAATTTGCACTATGAGCGTCTTACATAAAAATTACGTAATATAAGCCTTTTAATTATATAAAAATTTCAAACACCCTCCCTCTATGATATCTGGTGGGCGCTTTGGGCGGCGGGCGACGAGGTGGCGGGTAGATGGGTGGCAGGGTGTGGGCGGGCGTGGGCGCCCTTGTCCTTGCGGGAATCGATAGGCGCGCGCCCTGACGAGCTCAGCTGGGTTATATATGTAAACAGACACTTTATACCAAATGTCGACGTTTTTCACCTCAATTTTATGGTTATTTTTAAAATACCCGGGGACCGGGACCCGGGTATATGTTCTAAAAGCAGTTTATGCATTACATCAGAATAGGGCAAGTACGAGAACATCATTGAAAAGAGACTGAAGGAGAAGTGTACTTCAACTTATCGCTTGATGTGTTAGGTGACCGGAAGCCCAATTCTTTTTGCTCTTTCGATTTCTTTACCTATTCCCTGTGCAACACATTTGACATTTCTCTGGTTTTGTGTGTATGTTTGTGCATAGTGTTATCGCTTAGCACTAGTTCAGGAAGATTATTTTTGCTACCTTCTTTCATAAAAGTATAATAATAATAAAATTGTACAATTGCTTACTTTATATTTTGTATACAAATCTAAAGCCGGACATATACAGAAAAATAAAAACAAAAATTGTACGTCTAACTTAAAAGTAACTTAAAGGTATTATATATAATTTAAAATATTAACATAACTACTAATCTACTTACTGTACGACAATGGGCTCACTTCTGTTTTTTTTTTCACAAATAAGCTTAATAAAAAGAAGAAAGCGAGTTCCATATCTGAGATAGTAATACTGGACAGCTAACTGCGATGTTAACATACAGGAAATTACTTGTTAATGTTATGACCACTAGAAAGGGGATATATAAATCCCCGCGTGATGTCCCAGCATCAATACCGCTCCTGAAAGATTGTATAAGGCAGTTTATAGAGTGCTAGGGGTGGACACAACGCCATATTTATAAGACCTTTTCTTCTTTCCAAACTAAAAACCGATTAACTGTGTGGCAGATTCAGGGGGGTTAAATGGCTGAAAATTTTAACGTAAACTTTCATAATTACCATAAGCATTACATTAAAGGCGTTAAACTATATAAAATGTTTGTTTTTTACATTGTTAAAACCTACCCACATTGGGGGGAGCTCGACCCACCTGTTGCCTAACCTTTAGATCAAATTAAAACCTAAATAAGCCACCTTATGGTAAATAACCATCCCTACCCATAGTAACAGGTGCGTTGATAACCTTTGTAACAGAGGATGAAGATGAAGAGAAGAGGATGGAGAGTGGGTGGTGGTAGCGATTATCCGTTGAACCACTGTTTAAACATTAACTCCCACCAATGGTGGAGAATAGTTAACTACAATAATAATGATACTGTGGCGTCATAACTGGTTTTTCGTTCGCGAAGCTAAAAAAACGGCCAGTCACGTTAGACACAAAAAAAATTACTCAAGATGGTATAAAAAGTAGAGGAAATGTGTTGTTTAAATTATAGAAAAGATTTAGTTTTGGTATGTTTAGTAAAAATAAATTACTAACCGCCCGCCCCGGCTTCTAATTTAATAAAAACATAATTTAAGAAAACACGTGTGACGTGTGACTACAGTCTAGATGACGAAAGCTGGTTGTGTCAGAAAACTAACTTATACACTGCGAGCTGTTAGAAACTTATAAGAACATTTAATTTCCTATAAAAAATATTGCGCTCATAGATCTACGTATAATCTATGCTATCTATCTCTCTAGTTGTACACAATTACACATAGTATACCAAATTTCGTTAATATCGGTTGAGTAATTTCGGAGTAAATCTGGGACAAACGTCGTAACACTGGAATTTCATATACCTACTAAAAAAATTATTTTCTTTAAACTACAATTAATGTCTGTAAAAATAAATGTACCTTTGTTAGTGACATGCAAAATAGGTAGCACCCACTTTGAAGTTTGTTGCATATAATTTTAGTATTATGACATCAATAAATCTCAAATAACATTTATCGAAGTCCACCCGCGTACGGCCTCGCAGCTGGGCTCACCGAGCACACGCGTTGCGCCCCTGCTTCGGCCAGAAGAGTACTAGTGTGCGCGGGGTGTGTTTTTTAATTGAATAACGATGGATGACGAAACATAATGATAAAGAAACATTTATTTCTTTGTTTGAGGAAAAGAATGTTTGTTGACGCTCCAGTTTTAGTCAGTCATTCGAAGATACTTATAAAATTTATCGTCATTATTTCGTAATTCTGCAAAAAGGACATGAAAAATTCGTCATTTTCTTCTAGGATTAATCTTTTTGCTTTCTTATTCCATTATTTACACATACATAATATAGTATGCAAATAAAACTTTTTGTAATTTCGAATCCATTTTGCTTACGTTGCGTAGGTGTAGTGGTGTAGGTGGGCGGGCACAGCGCGGGTCCTGTGCGTGGTCGGCGCAGGTTATCCACGCAGGTGCTGACGCGTGTGGCGTGCGCGTGTCGTATGAACTCGCCCTAACACAGCATGACCTAGGTATAAGTTTGTTCGGGAAACGTAACAGGTAAATTTGCACACAACAGTTACGTTGTAATCGACTCGATAAATAAATAAATCGAACCCGCATTAGAACTTATTTCGATTTCACACAGAAGAAATAAGAAGAAAATGGTCTTAAAAGGCAACTAATGTAGTTGGTAGGTAGGTCTTGGTGGAGTAGCGGTATGTCATACATGTGCTATTTACCTGCATACATTGCATTTCAACTCTTACATCTTTTGCATTGATGGTATACAAAAAAGAAGAGACGCAAATGCGATGAAACTTTGGAGAGATGTCGTTGGTGTTTGAAAAAAAAAAAGCATTTTTCTTGCACCTATTTTGTAATACTTTAGCATTGTGTATGCTAAAGTACTGCAATAGACATTATACAACTAAACGCACTTTTTTCGCGGCGACATAACTCGTATCTGGTACTGATAGTATAATATAAATACAATCTAAAATATACATTTGACAAAGATTTTTAAAATAAAGCAAGATTGTTATTTTTTATTTCGCCAGCAAACATGGCGGCAGTAGACAACAAAAAGAGGTCTCATTGGGTACAAGTTTAGTATAGAACATGAGACTCCTCATCGGGTGAATAACCTACACATAATTATATTTCTGCGAATCGCAGCTGGATCGTTTTAGACTTATAACTACAAACTGTATTGGCAACTATCTTAGCAACAATCAATTATGAACTTTTAAAACAAAAAAATATGCGCCTATTTATAGGTATATATAAAACAAAGTCACACTATTTATAACTCACGGACGGCTGCATAGTTTTTTATTTTATTTAATTTGTTGGATTTATCCCTGCTAGCAGAATAACTATAATAAAAGTATGCAAAATTCAAGAAAAAATATATATTATAAAAAAGAGGTTCATTTTTTGAGTTTATATGGACTTTGTGCCGAAGAAGTTTTTATACATTTTTACTTTAAATTTAAATCGAAATCTCGATGATTTATTTTGATTGTCATTAGATTTGGCATTGTGAATTGTCAGGGATTTTTAAACATATTTTATGTAATTATATGTATTATGATTAAAAGCTTTTAACTTACAACCACGGACGTATAAAAAGAGTAGGGCAGATTCTCGCTAACAAATAACTCACTAGTGTCAGTCAGCTCGCTGTACGTGCAGGCCACATCACACATTAGTCAGCCATTACGCGCGCAAACGTCAGTGTTGTCAATATTCACGTGTGCAAATTACCCTAAATATAGGAAATTTATAGTCTTTTTTATTAAATTAAATTTATTAAGGTTATTCATTAGTATTCTAGGTACTCTATTTAATAACTAGGCATACTATTTAATATTCTTATTACTAAATTCTCTAAGGGTTTAGTTCTCATTTTCCGACATTAGAACGTTTTAATTATGTAAATACATTTTTGTTTTAGGCGCGAATCATATTTTTTACAACGTGAAACCCAACACTGGCCTTCAAATTGCAAAAACATAAGAAATTTTAAATTTCGCGGACTTTTTAACCTGAACTTTTTCAAAAGGCACTGTTTAATTCTGCCTAAATTTTAAAGAAATTTGTCTATCGGCCTCTATTTGTCTTAAAATAAAATAATAATAAAAAATTAAATGGGTAAATTTGGCAAAAATAGCAACCTAAATGCACACATAAATTTTCGCTGACATTTACGGGACACAGTTTTGTCATAGCTGTAGTTCCGTTACGTCTGATGAAATGACAGACTATGTAGAGTTTTTATGATGCTATAACGAAGAGATCGACCCGAGTGCAACCCATCCAGGATTGTCACTAGATCTATAAAGGGTAGACACAGGTATAACCCATGTAGCAATTAATATACCATCTCATGTATAATTAATTAATTAATTCTAAGGCGTAACGAGTTTGCCGGGTCAGCTAGTTCTAGCATAAACTTCTAAAAAAGCTCAGATCGAATGGTACTAAAGAAAAATGTTTAAAATAACGCTAGACTTTCGGATTTCGTGAGCAGGTTTGAGCGTGGAGGGGAAGAGGAGGGAGTGGGGAAGGTATCTCCCTCTCCCCTGACACAACTCCCATTGAAATGTATAGTTTCTGAGAAAAACGAACGAACTAAGAAAAACATAAAGCACACCTTATTTTTTTGGTTTTTATATCTCGGGAGTTGGATTTTGGGAAGATTGGAAGGGAGTAACCCGTGTCCTTCTAATACCACTCCGATTAAAAGGAAACACATTGTTCTTGAGAAGATTAAAAAGAAAATAACGCTCTAAAGTCGCTTCTAGCACTCGCTCGACGCTGCCGCGGCGCGCTCGCTTCGCTCGTTCGACCCGTGCGGCTAACATACACAGGCTAACACAGGCAACACGCGCCCAACCTAACTTATTTTTTTAAATAAAAATATAAGTCCTAAACCTAACCTTAGTTTTTTTATCCTTAATCTATATGTATTCTAAGTAAGTCGTCGTGTAAGCAAACAATGAAACACTAAAAAAGAAAAAGGTCGTCGGAAAAATCAGAATAGAACACACAATAATGTCAAGAGAAATGGTGGGAGTAAAATTTTCATGCGTTTAACATTTTTAAACACTAATAACGCCGCTCTCCTTTCACACTAATAAAAAATTATGAGTAAAAATTGTAAAGGTTTTTTACGCTCGTCACTATGCAGCGACAAATCTGGTTACGTGACCCTAATTGCAATAGAGCGATAAACGACTGAATAAAGTACCTTTATCCTGCTCTAGTCGAAAATTACATTTGTGTTGTTTTCGTATATCGAGTACGTGTTAAGGTTATAATGGATTGTTTTTTCGCCTTGAAATTGGCGAACTTCCTTTATAATGAAGTGGTTTATTGTAAACAGTGGAAAAAAAACTCGATCAAGTGCAAAATATTTTGATTTCTAGTTCCTGCTCCCGAAATCTAAAACGCACCCGAAATATACTATCCAAAATTCTGTCACTTAAAATGAATTATCAAAAAAAAATCGAATCTATCTTATTTCAGTCTTACATGTCTTTTAACTAAATTTTGCTTCAAATATACAATATCAAAGTTGTTTATTAAGTCATACATCTTTAAAACCAAGCCGGACAAGTTTGTACTAATGAAAAAAAAGTTACATATACATATTGCTTTTTGTTTTAAGAGCAAGAAACAAACATGAATTAAAATAAGGGTGTACATAAGTCTGTAAGGGCAACCAAATATTTTTCGTATTTAAAATTATTGCACATAGTTCGGTACGAAATATTGTGAAAGAGTATTTGAAAAATTATACTATATAACAGGAGATGAAAAACATTTTTATTATCTTTATACATACATTTATATTTCTTCCCACACTTTTATAGGGAAAGAAGTCAGTACCCATCCATTAAAACAACTATTAAATATTTAGCGATGACATAAACATCCAATACCTTAATATTTAAAACCAATGTGAGTTTTTTTGTTTGTGGGCGTTAGACCGGGGTTCGGTCGATAGAGGGGTGAACGGAGATGGGACGACGCCTACGTTCATCCCCCTTCCTCTACTCCCACGCGCTTCAACCCGCACCCCTACACCCTTCGCAGCTTCCCCTGACCTACATAGAGGGGATGGGGATACGCTTGCGTACTGTGCACGTTTCCACTTTCCACAAAAATCTCACATAATAGAAAACATGTTGATTTGAAAATACATAAGATACATCCGAATGGGCTTCTTGGTGATCCGACATTATGTGTAGGCGGCGTATTTATGATAATTTAAGATATTATGCCTATTAATAACATTATCTATACATATAATAAAAATGTAACTGATCGCTGTCTGTACATAGAAGATATTTGAGAAAAACTATTATAAGGAGCCTTCACAAACGCAATAGAACCCAAAACAATGAATATTAGAATTTTTGTCTGTTTGTCTGTATGTCTATTTGTCTGTGCGTTTGTTACCGCTAATCTCAGATATGCTTTTTTTTATAAGAGAAGGGGGCAAACTAGCGGCGAGAACACTGAGGTGATCAACGTCGCCCATGGACACCTGCAACACCAGAGGAACTGCAGATGCGTTGCCGGCCTTTAAGAAAAAGATAAACTCGCTTCTTGAAGGACCCTAAGTCGTACTGGTTTGGAAATACCGCCGAGGACAAACCGATTTGGGTGCGGTTTTCACTAATGTATTGTGGTAATCTTCACTTATCATTTAGTGTTTGTTTTATGTAAATCGGTTTATAAATAAAAAAGTTATATCAATTTAACTGTGCTGCGGCCATGCTGTGTCGACCCCACATACGCGGGAAAAGGGGAGGAAATGATGATGGGTTACGGTAATATCATTTGCAGGGTGGGAGATACCGCGGGGCACTGCTAGTTACAGAATAAATGCTTATTTTTGATTGCCATTTTCGAACACATAGTTTTTAGACGAAAAAAAGCCGGCGACGATCTGACCTTTGTCATTTTTTTTTATAAAGAATAAACTAGCGCTTGACCACAATACCACCCGATGTTAAGTGGTGACGTGGTCTAAAGATGGTACGCACTAGTTTAGAAACAGCCTATTCATAATAAAATATATAAATATATTTTATAAAACCTTAAAGTTTCTCTGTGTACGTCCCTAATACAGATTAAAACAATGCCTGAATACGAAATTTGGATTCTACCGCAATCTCTGAAATCACCTGATATCAAGCAAAGGTGTATAAAATTGCAACTCAACTTCTTTAAAGTGCATCGACTTTAGTATTTGGAAGAGCAACCGTCTGTGTGTTCATTTCGTAGCCCGATGCCTTCTGTCAAACACTAGAATTTCAGCGTGGCGGTCTCAGTAAGGACGTCCAAATTCCGCCTTTACTGTTAGGTGAAGCACATGCCCAAAACAATACGGTGGGAAACAGAAAGTTCTGATACTTGATATTTATTTTTATGGAATGTACTAATTGTACCTATGGATATAATATTTGTGTCGTTTGGCATAACCCCTGATCGGGGCATCCCTATTTTATTTTATTAATTTGTATATGTCACCGACCGATTGTATGAGTAGGCACTTTATAATCGGGCTAGGCAAATTCTAAGCTGTCGGCACATTGTCAGTTTAACGAATTAATGACAATTTTCCGTTTCTTTCCTTTATATACGAGAGACGTAAGGCAGGAATATTCAATATACATGAATAGAATACAAAACGAACTTTGAGCGTTTTTTGGTCGAAACTTGAGACCCGCTTTTTGATTCTTTGCCTTTCATCCTTTAGTCATTCTCTAAACGTAAACAAATAAATGTGATTTTATTTTCACTTATTTTCGTAGCATTTGTAACAAACAAAAATATATCGTTGACTCCACTAATAATTATTTTTCACTGGCTTCAACTCCTGTTCAAACCACTGTTGTCAAAATGTGCGAATGTGCCGACCGTTCAGAATGTGCCTAGCCCAATTATAAAGTGCCAACTCTGACAATCGGTCGGTGACATATATACATTATCCATTGTTCTGACTTACCGGATAATGTTGCCGCATGTGTTATTTCTACAGGGACGAGTGAAACAAAGGGCTTAAAATACGGACATGCGGGCCCTTAAAAAGTACTTGAATTACTGACGGGTACTTATCTACACTACTTCCCTTGATCACTTAAAATCGCGACTTGTCCGATGTTCAGACAGGGAACGACTTTTATCGATCGTAAAGTTTATGAAATGTTGAATGTAACCAATCATAAATGAGCTCACAATCCTTGCGCGCACGGTCTGGCCGAGGTCTTACATTGAATGTCCTTGATGATGTAAGTAGCAAAGCGGACCTATTATAGTGACAATATGATAGGTTCATTTTGACAGCTGTCGCTTTCAATGTGATTGTGGTCGCCAACCAGTAAATACCCCGGTTTACTACATTGCGATTATTGATTTATAATTTTGTGATTGTACGGATCCTTCTCAAAGTTTACATTTTGCCGCAATATTTACATTCCTATGGCGTTTTAGCGTCATACATTTTTTTGTGACGCACATAAATGCACGGGAATTCTATACTTTCTAGTTCGAATAGTTAGTAGTAGATTTTCTAAAAATATGTAAAAAATTCATTATTTTTGTGTAAATATTTTGAATAACTTACTCCAAACTTTTATGAATAATATATGAAAAATATTTACTCAAGATCATTTAGCTTAGTGATTGCGTAATGTCGAAAAAAGAATGTAAAAAATAAGACAGGGCTAGCTTGTTAAATATATCTCTGCTTAAACCGAAATGGTAAGAAATCATGACGGTACATTAAAAAAAGCTACTTCAAAAATGTAAGTTAGACTAGTCCTTATCCCGACAGACGGAAGGCAAATCATCGAAGACGCTTCCATTAACAATTTTTTGTTTTGGTTACTTAACGCTACCAACCTGATTATCTTAACGTACTGCCTTTAACCAAAATGAAAAAAAATGTGCCCTTGAAATCACGAATAGATTCATTTAAATACACCTCAAGTTTTTATAAATCCAATGGTATTTTGTAAGTTCCCAAAAATACTGCCGTACCTATATAAAACCAAAATTAAATGAATGTTACAGCGATATAATCACTAACGAGGTCTATATAGTATTATATAAAACCTTTATAAGATCTTCAATAGAATTTTAAAATATATTAACTTATGTAGGTATAACTATGTTGATTCACAAATTGCAAATCGTTTGATTTTGTACCTAATTTCATGGGTTTAGAGTTTAACTTAGATCATACGCTTCATTGTGAATAAGAAACAATACGTGTAGATATAAAAAGAAATCAAAGGATTATTTTGTTTTAACTGTCAATGGTGAACGCGATGACGTGAGAGGCATGTAAGAACGCAAGGTGATGTGGCCAATTATACTATAGGTGTAATACGCACGTATGACCACTATCCACATTGGTTTATAGCGAATAAATTACAGCACATCTGCCTAGAACGTTCGTTGTTTACATCACGCTGTTCAAACCAAATTGTATATATAATGCAATTTAATTTGCGAATTAGCATCAACATCTATTACCATAATACATTATGGTTTCCGGATTAACGCATGAATGAAATTGAGCGATACATAATTTTGATTCTATGATAATAAAACCATACAGATCTATATATCTATAATTACCTTATAAACGGCTCGCTGTCGCACCGGTTTTGTGTCACTCCCGACCCGTATTGCGCATTTATCCCTACATAGAAGGTATTTCCAGAAAGAGTGTGTACAAGAGACCAGCCGACGCGGCGGCGCGCGGCAGATTCAGAGTCGCGCGGCCTCGACCTTGGCCGTCAAACCAGCGCATGCGTCCCGCGCCGCCCCCTCTCCCCCCGTCGCCCGCCAATTATGTCATTATGTTTGCTGCTGTTGTATTGTATTGCCACAGTCGCGCTCCGCTGGAGATAGATCCAGATATTAACCATACTGGGTTTGAGCTTTTAAAATCTTTGAAAGATAAGATATTAACGTTATTACATATGGGTATTACTGAGTGTGGAGCAATAAATAATTTCTATAGTACAACCTTTGTCTTCACTTTTTTAAAAAATAAAAAAAAATATTAGTTCAAAAGACAGCTTTAGCTTGAAAGGAGGTGTTACGTCTAACATAAGAGCCTACACATGAATATTCCATGATTTATTTAGACTTCAAAAGACAATATTTTATATTTTTTCAAGTCATTCAATACCTCAATGCACAAAACAAGTACAAATGGCGGTCTTCATGGTTATAGGCATCTCGACCGTGCATTAAATAAAGAAAAAAAAGGTGCACTACATAAAAAGTACAATATGTACTTGCACAATATAATAAATAATATAACGACTAAACAGACATAATCACAATCTGTCCTATAAATCATTTATCTGACTCGGTCTAGCATTTTGAAATTAAAGTCCTGCAACATTAATTAAAAACTAATAAATGTTGGGTGGACGGAACGGAAATATATAACATTATCTTTATTGTTTCCTATTGCTGTAATTTGTAAAGAGATAAACAAACTACTAGCAAATTGCAAGAGTACATGTTATAGTTCTATTATTAATGTTAACATGACGCGGCGTCGTCAATTGACGTAATCATGTTGAATTAACAGCAGAATTCAAAATCATAGGATCCTTACAAAGTATAAAACAAATTCGCATCCGCTGTCTGTTCCCTTAGATCTTTCAAATTGAATGGATTTTAATGCGGTTTCATCAATAGACAGAGTAATTCAAGAGGAGAATAATATGTATAATACATGCATAGTAGAAAAAAAGAGAATGTCAAAGATTTGTAACGTGATGTCATAACATATTTTGTACGCTTACATTTCAAACGCTGGCTAAATATTAAGAAATAAATCTAAATAATGTACCACGGAATTGTATTCCTTAAAAGAATCTTCAAAAAAAGGCCGCGATAGCATCTATTTGCTAAGAATATCTTACCATTCCTATTCTAACTTATGAAGAAATTAACGATCACATACAATACGGTAATTGAGAAGCCATTTAAAACGGACACAGTATTAATCCTTATCAAGTTAGATTCGTTAGTTACCTAAAGCATTTCATGCACCTTGTAATCCTTTACACCATATAATTTAAAAATTATCTTAGGAGTTATTACAAAATAAAAACTAATGCGTAGGAAAATAAAATCAAGGGCGGATCTCACACCGATGTCGGGACTGCTCGCCTACTGTGCTTTCAACAAAGCGATCAACCCGGGTATAACTAATCCAACAAATAAATACAGCTAATAAGGTAACAACATAAATTAATTCCAAGGCGAAACGAGGTTTGCCGGGTCATCTAGTATAATACTATAAAAATACTATATAAAAAGTTACCGAATAAATAAAAATGTTGAATTATAAAATAAAAATAACACAGCAACATTTAAAATATTTCATAATCTCTCGAAATAAAATGAAATATATAGGAATAGCAGATTTAATTAAATATTTAAATTAAAAAACAAATAAAAATCCTACCTTTTAAATTCAAGTATGTGTTACGGAAAAGTGACATCTATTGAAGATTTAATGTACCATCAGCGGGACAAAGCTAAGCACAACAAATTTGAGTAATATGACGCAAGATGGCACTGTCACAAGATACCTTAGTTGTATCAGATAAATGACAGATTTTTTAAAATGAAACATTAAATTGAAACATTAATTATTGGATTTCCGAAGTCTGTTTTATTTCTATTCTGTTTCATTTAGCAAGCTATATATGAACTATGGTTAAAATGTTTTTAGACAAGTTTTCCTAGAAATCCAACCAGTGCTGATGCACTGGTTGGATTTCTTTCTTGGATTTCTTTGATTGATATCAATGTGAGAAATTGGGCAAGAGAAAATGATTAAATTATCTTCGTTATTAACTTATCTTTTTAATTTCTTTTTTAAAGAACAAAGAGCCAAACAAGCAAGCCCAATGTTGATACTACATAGGTCGCAAATTAATTAAATGGTATACACTATACAGTGAGCATCAAACTCAATGTCACACAAGTTTTGTTGTTTAACGTAAATATGAAATAAATGATGTCCTGTCTTAGATTCGTACTCTATTGCCCCGAAAAAAAAACAATTTAAAACTTAAAAAGCTTCTGCTGTCTGTTTCCTTAGATCTTTTGATCGTGGGTTTCTACTTCTCTAAAAACTGAGATGACAATAAATGTTTTATGTTAATATTGTCGCTAGTGTACACCCACGGTACGTATAATAAATGGCAATGTCAATGTCATGGACCAAAATATTCATAATTCATATAAAAATATACTCTAATCTCATAAGTTGCAAGAAAGTATTGCTTTTGTGCATATAAGCTTATACTGTGCATATAAGAGTATTTATAAATTAAAATTTTGAAATAATAATGGCCGGGGACGGTGGGCTTTCTCGGTGTTCTTGTAAGTAGCCTCTGTTGTCAGTTCCTTTGTCGGATTCAATGTTACGAGGAACGCGATTGTTTTCCTCCTCATCAGTGTTCTTCGAACTGAAAAAATATAAATTGACAATTGAAACGATTTGAATCATATAACTTACAATTTTAACTAGATGGCGTTCTCGTCTTAAATAATGTCATTTTCTTATACCAGAATATTTAGAACCATGTTATGTATGATAAATATTTATTGCGTAAATTTTAAAATAAATCGGTCCTCTCGAAATGGGTTACGATTATGTCAAAAATTCCGATACATGCATTTACTGTTGGATACATAATATATACATATAAATACTATATATCTATATATATCTAGATAGATATACAAAACTATTTAATAAACCTTCTTAAACGAGTAATTGTTACTTAAACCAGTGGTCCTTAAATCTAAGTGTATCTTTAATTTTAATTCACAAACCATGGTGATACTTACTTCTTACTAAAGTACAAACTAAGTAAGTTGTTGATTGGAAGTTCAAATATAAGTAGAATATACAGCGCTGCCAAACACCCCGTTAGAATTACACCTCCAGTCTGAATAAGCTGAAAAAAATTTAAATGTATATGTAAATATATAATCCAACCTCATAATACCTTATGACTCCTTATGACTCTTAAGACCTTATGTTTAATTAAAAATTGTATCGTCCTTTTTAACAATTTGGATGATTTAAAAAAGTCACTAGACGGTATTAAGCGTCGTTTGGCAAATTTTTGAGGTACCCTAACTACATAAATTGATAGGAATCATTAAAGCCGTTACAGAGACGTTACACGAAATACAATTATATAAAAACAAGCTGAGCCCCGCGGTTTCATAAGCCGTGCGATATAATTTAACCGGTGAATGCCCCGCCCAAGCTAAATCCTGTTTAATATGATTCACATATAGATTTGAACCCAACTTACATTAGATTACAAAAAAAACATTTCTTAGTGCTCGCCTACGCAATAACAGTACTATGTGCAAAATTTCAATTCTCTAGGCCCAGTAGTGTGGGTTGTGCCTTGACATATGAGTCAGTCAATGTCTTCTTTTATATACATATGTAGAAGATTTCCAGGAATTGGTTATTAAAACCATTAGATTTACATATATCTTCATACTACAAGTTAATTAAGAAAACATATGTAAGTCAATAACAAGTGAAACAATAATCTTAAATGTCTATATTTAAAGCTGTGTTTGTGGGACACTCACGAAGAGGAATGCATCGGCGTGCTGCGACACTCTGGTGCTGAAGACGTTGCGGGCGATGATGACGGAGTGCGTGAGGTACAGGCCATAGCTGAGCCGGCTCAGTGGAGCCCACGGGTACCAGCTGAGAAACCCTTTTATTAGAGCTGAAACATATAACAGTAACTTAATATTTGCTAACTAAAGCATTGTGTAAGGCTATGGTTCCAAAATGACTAGAGAATGTACTGTTTATAAACATATAAAAGTTGTATTTTTGTTTTATATTTGCACTAACTGTTCCTACGAATTTTTCCATGTTGAAAAAAAAATGTATAATCGTAAACGAAGTTTAATCTCTTCTTTACGAGTCGACTTTTGTTGAAGTAAAAACTTCTGAAGCCAAAAGCCTTTAAATTTGGAACAGTTTATAATGAAACTTGCATACAATATTGTACTTTATTGTTAAGATACAAGGTTTGATTATGTATTTATTTATACTTTATGTAATAACCTCTGTTGCACGAATGGGCCGGCTCGACCGGTGAAAAAACACGACCTCACAGAAAACAGGCGTGAAGTAGAAGTACTCTGCGTTTCGTCTGATGAGTGAGGGGCCGGAGGCCTATTTTCAATCCTCTTCCCGTTCCCACCCTTTCCTCATAAGAATAAGATGGAAACGAGAAGAGGATTGGACGGAGAGGGGTTAACGGGGAAAAGGAAATATCCTTATTCATGTCTGTGCCCTCCCCTCGCCATTAAATGTAGGCACAGCTAGCACCAAATATGTTGTTTGGTAACATTTAGTACAATGAAATTTTTTGGACACTCTGCATATTCGTACGATAGTTATCTGAATATAACTTACGTACGTGTCCCATGGAACAACATAAGACCAACAATGCTATGCTGCAGGCGTACAGCGGCCGTTCAATAGTCGCGTAGACCGCGCCGGCGGCGAGCTCGTAGCCGCGCCATACGAACGTAGCGCCGTATATCATCACGCCAAATGTTACGAACAAAGCCACGCAGGCACCCAATATGGAGTATGTCTGAAATAATTAAATAAATAATGCCTCATCCGGCGTCTGACAAGAGATAGAGAGGGATAGATTTGCCGGCATAATGTAGTGCGATAAGCACCGAACATTGAAAGTGATCTGGAATACAGGCTTAAGAAGCGGTATTCACATTGCTATTCGTCTGCGGAGTCAGGTCCCATCCCTTTTCCATCCTTCTAATCTCTCCTTTTCTTTCCGCTCTCCTCCTTTTCCCAGGCATCTGTTGGGACTGTGACGAATTTTGATGAAGATTATATTCTATAATTTATTATGGCGACACGGTGGTTTTCCTTCTTCTACTATAAAAAACTGTAGGTGTAAACGACTATCGTAGATAATCATAAGATTGTGTCCTTGTAACGCTCATTAGTAATCTCTGTTAATTATTTGTTGCGATCTTTTTATTATGTATATTTTTTTATAACATTGTCAAAACAAAGGCCTTGCAATTTGTTTACTCAATAGTTTTTCAGTTTCCTTAAGTAATCGAATAATTGTATTCTTATTAAGGAAAAATAAAGATTTTTAAAACTGAAATTGCATCTACTTACGCGGGATATTCTTTTGACATTGCCCGTGGCCTTGCAGTGAGAAAAAAAGAGGCCGCTGAAGAAACCTACGAGGTAAGAAGCGTAGCGCGTGTGACTCTTGATATAAGACAAGTGGAACTGCAGCTGGCTTCTTGGTTCAGATAGAAAACTGGAAACGGAGAAGACATTACGATTCGCAATAATATTTTTTTTGTAGAAACGGCCAAAAGGCAAACGAGCAAGCGGTTCACTTGATATGAAGTGACCACTTCCCATAGGCTTCTGCAACAAGCTAATTGCCTTTAATGGAAGAACGAGAGTATAAACAGGAAAGAGGATATTTCGTCTGTAATGTCAATGTATATTAACAGTTATTTTATTACGTATATCTATAGTTGTACGGGATGTTTAAGAACGTTAGAAATTGGTATTCTAATATTGTGATCCTAGATTTAGAAAGTCGTTATCTTTTAAAGAAGAAAAGAAAAGATTTTCCATTCACAGAAACTATTAGAGTTGTGTATTTTTTACCTTTCCTAGTAGAAAAATATACATCAAGTGTATACAATTTGCATAAAATATGATGATGAATGATAAATTATAATGTAGATGAACTATCTACATTATAATTTACAGGTACATTCGAAGTTCTTTGCGTTTGTAATTTTTAATTACCTTAATTATCCGGTTACGACGACGAGCTGCTGGCTGTTGGTCCATTGTTCTCACGACCTAAACACGTGTATAGTCTTGTTTACGTCGTAAGAACAATGGCCCAGCGGAAATATTATGGCTTGGAACTAACGCAACTATTGTGATTGATTTTATAACTTATTATTATAAGTTGTAAAGTAAGTTTTTAAAAATGCTGCGATTGTCGGTGAAATGCAACCAGATAAAATGTAAACGACCTCACTAAAAACTGGCATGAAGAAGAATGCACTATAAATGAGGCGACAGGAAGCGCACAGTTCAAGGCCATCATCGTCTTTTCATTTCCCTATTTGCCAAGTATACTTACGTAGGTTTGGTATATCACGCAATAACATCTGTTGCACGAATGGTCACTCGACCAATGAAATACCACGACTTCACAGAAGACAGGCGTGAAGTAGAAGTGTAATGAGTGAGTTGCCGGTGGCCCAATTTCAGTCCTCGTCCCTTTTCCATCCTTTCCTAATAAGGATTATATAGGGAGGGGATGGACAGGAAAAGGAAACATACTTTTCCATGTCTATCATATCATCACCTCCTCTGTCCATTAAAGGTAGTCAACGCATTTGCGACTCATTTGCTTGTTGCAGATGTTTATGGTAGCGGTAACATCAGGTGTCCTGCTTGCTCGTTTGCCAACTTCTCAAGATTTTTTTAAAATTTGGAATATGTTTTCTAAATAATATTTATGATATTATAAGTTTTTTTTTATGGGATAAGGTGGCAAACGAGCGAGCGGATCATTAGATGTTAAGTGAACGCTACCCATAGACATCCGCAACAAGCAAATGTGTTGCAGATGCGTTGCCTACCTTTAATGGACAGAGGAGGGCATAAAAAGGAATAAGGATATTTCCTTTTCCCCATTAACCCCTCCCCGTCCAATCCTCTTCCCGTTCCCGTCCTACCCTGATGAGGAAAGGGTGGGAAGGGGAAGAGGACTGAAATCAGGCCTCCGGCACCCATTCACCAGACGAAACGCAGATTACTTCTACTTTTTTTTTTTTTTTTTTATGGTAGAAGGTGGCAAACGAGCAAGCGGATCACCTGATGTTCTGTGAGCGCTACCCATAGACATCCGCAACAAGAAAATGTGTTGCGGATGCGTTGCCAACCTTTGATGGACAGAGGAGTGGATAGACAGGAAAAAGGATATTTCCTTTTCCCCGCCCCTTCTCCCCGTCCAATCCTCTTCCCGTTCCCATCCTATCCTTATAAGGAAAGGGTGGGAAGGGGAAGAGGACTGTAATTAGGCCTCCGGCACCTCACTCATCAGACGAAACGCAGAGTACTTCTACTTCACGCCTGTTTTCTGTGAGGTCGTGGTATTTCACCGGTCGAGCCGGCCCATTCGTGCAACAGATGTTGTTGTTGCGGGCTCTACCACTGTTAAAAGTGTAGTACACTCAAACATTGCAAGCCGTAAATGAATTAAAAATATAAATTAGTTTTAGCAAGTAGTTGGTACATATTACGTATATAATATTTAATAACATAAATAAACATATTTAATACATACTCGTACGTGAACAGCTGTATGGGTGGGAGATGGTGGTAGTAGTTTATTATTCCTGGGGCTAATATAGCACAGATGAAAACTACAACAGCACATGCAACACCAGTCTTTGGCTGAGTCCTGTACAGCCAGTACAGCAGCAGCGTCACCACGAAGAAGTGGAAGTCACAAGGAATGTACCATGAAACAATGATGCACTGAAATAATTGACATTTACAGTTGAATTTAAACTTGTCACTCTACTGACGCTTTTATTTTCGAGTTTAGCAATTAATTCCTTTAAAGACAGGCAATGGATAGCCACAACCATTCTGTTGCTAATCGCGTACTATCAGAAGAACACCGAGCGCATATTACAACAAACAGTTTGGCGTTCTCTTAAACATGTAATATATAAAAATCAAAATAAGGTAGTATATAAAAATCACGTGTCCCCGTGTTTGACACGCTAATCTCCGAAACTGCGTAACCAATTTCAATAAAATTTAGTAAATTTATGAGAGATAAAATTGGTTTAAGACCTTGATTTTAAGCGGTAACATTGGAGCTTCAGATGAAATTTAAAAAAGGAAAAAAAATATTATATTTTTTTTAGATATTATTTTCCCGTTCGTCATCCAAAAGTACAAACCATCACTTATTACGACTTCCATAAACACGTCTACACTTGATAAATAAAAATGTCGCAGAAGTCAATTAGCGATAAGGTAGCTCTGCACGGATCCACACTAGACCACATAAAAAACCAAAAGTAAGTGTACAATTAATATTTTAATCATAGTATCACACATGTAAACTATACCGCGCTTGTTTTATATGCCTTCTATTAATTAACCTCCCTGCCCTTTTCCCACTTCGTATTCGTATCCCATTCGTATCGTTGGCATAACAAGTTTACGACTTCCACATCGATCTATCATCCGTCATTTCAGTAGTAACTCCTTTCTTAATGTTTAAAATCAAATCAAATTATATAGCAAATATATTATTATATAAATGTTTCACGCACGCAATCCATCCATCTTTCCTTAGGCCTACCCCTACCGACGTATACATATCCCCATATCCCTCCCCATTTAACCTAAAACTCTCTTTGTTACATGTCATTCTTCCCCCATCATAACATGCTCACACCATGCTAACCTTTTGCTAGTTAACTTTTCGACTATCGGTGCTACTTTCAGGCTTCCTCTAATATATTCGTTACGTATCTTATCCATTTGTGTTACTTTACTCATCCATCTCAGTTTCATTCGCATTCGCATTCGGCATGCACTCTCTTTTCATCTGTTGTTTAACAGCCCACCACTCAGATTCATACATTATTTTCTGTCTTCTATGTCTGGATTATATCCAATTTTTAAATAGAATGGCTGAACACAAATATTTCAACTTTTATTGAATAGTAAAAAGCGATTCAATGGCGAGAGCATAAAACATGCATAATTAAATGTAAAAACTATTGACCTTATAAAACAACACGCGAATGAATCTTTTCCACGTAGACACCTACTATGAAATTCCTAATTAATAATATAACTGCAAATTTATTTATTTGCTACTACTCCAAACCTCGACCGATCATCACGAAACGTATTGTGGGGGGGGTACAGAAAAGGACTTAGTGTACCTTCTTTTATCGCGAACAAGAAACTCGAACAAGAAAATATATCAGTCATGTACCAGTTGTATGTTTATTACGCTACTGCGTATTATAAAAATAATATCTTATTGACATATTTTACCTATAATACTTAGTTATTATACGCAGCCAAGTATAATAAAATCTACTACTACTAATAATAATAATCAAGTAAAAAAGGGAAATATAAAATGCGTGCGAAGTCGCGGTAAGAATTAGTAATTAATAATTACTTATGACGTTATGAATGATTGCGTTCTTACAATGTTTTCTGAGTCGATGTAATTATTCAACATGAGGATACTGAGCCACCAGTTCTTGCGGCACGGGTCCGTGTCCAGGGCTACGGCCCGATTCCACAGCGGTCCAGAACCCGTGAATGGGTATACGGAGCATACGTAGAAAATTATATAAGCGTAAGCGACCATCAATCTGAAAATAAAAAAGTGACAAATTTTCATATTTTTAAAGCGAAAACGCATGTTGCGTTAGCAACTTGATTATTTAAATTTGGAACAGTTTCGACGAAATGTTCTTTTTTATTTTTCTTGTATTCAATTTTGAATGTTATCGTAAAGACACTGGGGTTTATTTTGTTGAACTATTGACTCTGTTTCCAGCCTATTTTGAATGTTTACTTCCGTGGACAGTTCTTGTGCCTGCCTATGTTTTTTTAAAGTACTTAGGTGGTGCACTAGAGAGAAACACGTGCGGTGAGTTACGTATCCATAACCATTTATCGATTACTGGAAAATACGCAGAAGAACGCCCATCCCCTGCAGTCTTCTATTAGTCGTCTTAAAATATGTGCCTTAGAAACTGAAGTGCTCTCACATTTTTTCTCACATATCCTTTTTAAACCTTTTAATTCATGATCCTTGTTTTGTTCACTTACCTCACGTATCTCTTCAGAATCATAACAAATAAATTGGGCAGCTTCTTAAAAGTCGACAATGTATTTGCTGTCAGGAAACCCGAAAGAAGAAAAAATGTATCCACGAACAAATCATTATGAAGAACTAATAGACCTGACAACGATAAAGCAGCCTGGAAATAGACGTTAATTGTGTTATATCATAAAAAGAAATGCACATTCAAGTGAAAGGCAACGCGCAGCAGGAGTGTTTTGGCATGAAGATGATGATAATAAAGTGAATAACGTCTTACCTCGTCAACTTGTGCCCCGTTACCGATAGGGCCCCCGTTAGAGATGCCAAACTGATGGTCCATTGTAATAAGGCACATGCTCAGGAACCGTATACCATAAAAAACATCAACACCACCCTTGTTTATTTTTAAAATATCTGCACTGTTGTTTTTTAGGCAAACGGCTTTTAGAATTTTATTTCCTGAAATAAAATATATTACTTTGCTATTTCATCACATATACTATTCGTGCACAAATTTACGAGACCATGACGTCACAGCGATGTGATTGTACACTGTAAGAAAGTCACTGTTGGTGACGCTGTGAACTTAAGGTTAACCAAATTACGAGAATAATAAGTACGGTTACTAAGAAAATCTGCAACCGAAGGCACTGTACTAAATTAAAACTAGTGATGGTTACCCCTCTCTGCTATAATGAGAACTGCTCCTTGTTAGCCCTGTTATCCAGAATAAGCTAGGTAAGTGGAAAACGAGCGGATTATTAGAGAAATCCACAACTTTAGGGGTACTGTTGGAGTGATTCTGACTTTTAAAGACGGGGTACGGAGTTAAGGTGTTTGCTAAGAGAATCTAAGATATCGTTACGTAAATACCACTAGAGACAGATCAGCAGAAAAAGTTGAAGAAGTTAAAGAGGATGAAAGGAATAAAGAATTAGAGTAGAAAAGCAGAAGTATATGTAGGTAAGACATACTTATTTTCAATAATAAAATATATTTACTTATCGAATTACTGTCGGAGTCTTTTATCCTTTGCCTTATGTATGTGCACAGTAAAACAATTGCAGTAAACAATATCGTGAACAGTCTGAAAGAAGAAAAATATTATATTGAGTTACCAAGACAATTAGCGATCTTCAGATGGGTTTCCGTCACCGTCGCTCAGCTGGTGATCGCTTAGTGTACGTAACTTATCGAAGGGCAGAGGTAATTGAAAACAAAAGGAAGGCCCTAGCGGTTAATCTGTTCTCGGCGAAAGTTTTCAATCGGGTTTGGCATAAAGCGTTCTTCAATACTTAAGGTGAAAAAATGAAACAATAACTAACTGTTATAAAAACGACGTTAGTACTTACAAAAACGAGTAAAAGAGAACATCATACTGTCTCGGCTTGTCACCGCTCTGGCACGGCTCGGGTACCGCGATCCTGGCGCGAAGACCAGCCGCGCCGAGGTGGCTGTGAGCCAGCAGTATTCCGAACAGGCGCTGAACCGACTGCCGCTGGCACGAGCCTGGCACGCAAAGGCCCCACGTCAGGTAGTTCAATGGCCGCAAGAACAGGGACCGGTGCTGATTCAAACATTTTGGTTAACGCAGGAATACTGTCTCGTAAGTGGAACAACTTATTAGAAATTACGCGTTTACCAGTTTGCTGCCTGCGTTTATTTATTCATAGACATTTAAAAATAGGTAGCGTTCAAACGTTTCTAGATGACCGTTTTTTCCACCGTACGATGTAGTCCGCCAATAAACAGAAATGCTTGTAAACATATAACATTTTCTACTGTTAGCTTCAAGTACGATCTCTCTGGATCAGTTTTGAACTGGTTGTCGAAAAGATTACTTATCATAAGAATAGTATTAGAATGTGTCACAATAATTAAAAATAGTGGCACATCACTACTTTAGTGGTACGTCACTACTTTCATACAAGAAAAAGCTAAAAGAAATAGAACATTTTTTTTAAATATGGGAAAACGTAGCAAACGAGCAAACGAGTCACCTGATGTTAAGTGACCGCTAGCCGTAGACATCCGCAACAAGCAAATCACAAGTCGCTAAGGCTTTGCCTACCTTTATTGTACAGAGAAGGGGATAGACAGAAAAAAGGATATTTCCTTTTCCTATCCCTCCCCTCCTCCTCCAATCCTCTTCCCGAACGAACGAAATTCTCCGAACGAAATTGTGGTCTTTCCATCGTCGTTTCGCAATGATAATCAAATCTACTTTGGACGCCTGTCAATTTCTAAATCAGTAAAAAACTATAGTAACACCGAATTAGTGAAAAAAACAACAATAAGTAGAAAATACTTACCTCTATGATATCCAAAGCTGATTGATAAGGGTCATTGAGATGTTTGTTGCGTTTCCTGGAAGCTCTATCAGATCTTTCTAGAACAATATCGGCGAGGCAGTACTGGCTCCTCAAGTCGGGATAGCTGTCATGCCATGGCGCATCCATACATTGATCGAAATTACCGAGGTGGAATCGGTTGCCATATAGAAGACCTTGGGGCTCCGATGAGATTGAATCCCATTCTGTGCCAAAAATGCACCAAAAAGTGAGCTAATGATATTTCAACGACACATGTTTATAAACTAACTTTTAAAATATTATAAATGCGATTATAAGCTTGTTACTCTTTCACCTCTTAACTATTCCACCAAAGTTTGCCAAATTTTGCATACATATTGTTAGGTTTAAAGAAAAGTATATTCTCAATCCTTAATTATAATAAAGTCCTAAGTTCCCTTTATTACGAAAAAAAAATTAGTACTTCCAATTTTATCCTTATGATCAGGATTGTAGAACAAAATAATAAATTTCCGATGGTCTTTGATTAGTATTCGCGAAGTCGCGGTGAAAAGCAAATTATAAAGTGCAATTAATTGACTCGGCTCAGCAGGCTTAACAAAAACATTCGACGACTACAAATTATTTTAAAGCCATAGACTAGTGCCATTTGTACTTAAATTGCTACCTATTTAAAATATCGCAGTATCTTAAAATTAAAAAAATAAATCATGTTCATTATCATCAACTTACGCCATACGGCCCAAAGAGTGAAATTCTGCAAATTTTGTAATAGTTGCAACGTCTGGTTCAGACACGGCTCCTCCTCCGATGTCCAGTTCTGATTCCTCAAGGCGTACAGCACATCGTCTAGATAAATTCCGCGTTCGTCTTCCGTAAAAGTTTTTAATGATTCATGTTTCTTCTCGTTTAATTTATTTGAACTTGATATCTCCTTTGGTTTTGTTAAATTAGAACTTTTAGAAATAACATAACTGTTAACATTATTAACAATTGTAAAGATTACCAAAAGGTATAGGTATTTCATGATATACATTTCCTAGTTCCAAGTGAATTGTAAACTGAGAGAGGGCCATGTCTAACATTATAAGTGAATAAAATTGCTTAATCAAGTCATGCGATCTACAGAGTAATAGCAATTATCCATTGTTTTTCTCTTTACTATTTGAGTTCATCAGTAATGTTACCCACATTAACATGTTTTTATTAAACTAGCTGGTGCCGCGACCTCGTCTCCATATACTAAATACTTCGCGTAGCGTATTTCTTTTCTATAGTATGATATACAAATGCAATTTTTGATCTTTAAGTCCTCTTACCATAGGATAAATACACATAGATGCAAAAATATAAGTAATAGTTAATTAAAAAAGCTGACTGACTGTATGAGTGTTATCATTTAACAAATCATTGTATGCTGTGACACTCTGTGGAAAAATACGTATCTCATGCCACTTCACTCTTCAAAATTGGTCAAGCCGTGCTATAGGCTACAGTTGGGCACAATGAAACGGACATACCATTTACATACGTGCCAAAAACATTAGCTTCCTTCAGCGTCAGTAAGGTAAAAATAGTTGTTTTCATTCCAAGTTTTTGCCGTTATGCTTTGTAATAACATGATTTTTATTTTAATTTGATCACATTCGGACCTCCTTTGCATTTTCATCCCTAATTTGAAAGGCGGTGCTTTTACTAAAAAAAAGGAATTATAAAAGCGCCATCTATTCAAATACTTAGATACTTTTATGGAAAACTTGAAAGAAAAATTAGCCCCTATTTGCTGCGCACATATCGGACTTTCAGTTCAGTAAGTATAACATAGATGGCGCTAACGTCTAGTATTCAAAGGCTAAATAAGACATTGTAGATGGTGTTGGAAGCCTTATTTAAAATTGTAATACAACCACAAACACTAATGTGTTCTGTACTAATGTGTAATGTAATCATTATGTACATTGAATGTTATGTAATACAAAAATATATCTAAAACCACATACTTTGACCAATATTTATGACTGTAAAAGACATTGTGGTGCGTTTTGAATTTTGAACGCCTTTTTTATAATTGTTAACCTACTAATATCATAAATGCGAAAGTTTATGTTTATGTATGGATGTTTGTTACTCTTTCATGCAAAAAATATTGAATGCATATTATTGAAACTTTATAATAATATATCTTATACATCAGAATAACACATAGATTATTAGGTATAAAGATATTGTGTGAATTGTCCAAAATATAAGGATAAGCTATTCTGGTGTGCGCTGAAAAACCATTAGTTACACGTATATAATGTATAATACAAATGTTAACCTTAAATACTCCTACAAAAAAGCCCGCGACAGCATTTGTCTATCTTTTATGTGCAAGCCATTATTGCCAAAATAGTGAACAATCTGTTAATTATAGGGCGGAACAACGTTTACCGGGCCAGCTAGTACAACAGTAGAACCAACACATTACATTATGTACATTGATTACATTATGTAATACAAATATTTATATACAACCCAATCAATCACTTTGAGCAATAGTTTAATTAATAAGACTGTTGACTTTGAATGATTAACGTAAAATAATTTTAATACTAACGATATATATATGCGTTTTACCTGGTTGCTAGAAGGCCTTTAGTCTTTAGCTCAAAATTGAATGTATTTACAATCTAGCGATTGTTTCAAAACCATGCTTATAATTTTGTATCGTACCTAAGTAAAGTTTCGGGTGAAAAAATTCTCCCAATAATTCAAGTCTGCTGGATTAGGGTGGCCGATTAGCGACTAAGGCTTAAAAACCTGGACAAACAAACTTATATACACATGTATAATATTGATTAGGATAGGTAGCTTATAAGTTTTTATTCTAAATAAAACGTTTACTATCATTTGTAATATTTTTATTAATAAATATTGTTCGTCTACTTCTAATAAATATCTACATATACATATAACTATACATTCCACTATTAAATATCTTATAACTCGTGAACATTTAATAAGAAAAATACTGTAAATCAATAAAGTGCAATTATTTAATTATTACAAATCAGTGCTAGTCACACACACGCTATTTACTATTATTACTGAAATTGATATCGTATAACAATCTAAAAATTACTATTTAATGATATTATAATTACTACTATTAAAATCACTACATGTTATTATGGTATATACAACTTAACATATCTGTACTTTAAGAAAGGTATTGCATAAAATTACAGCGTTCTCAATTAAATAATTGTTAAATAATGTTTTACTTTGATTTCGGAGCTTGAGAATTTGATTGAATAAATTAAGTCGAGATTCAGATTTGATGTAGATTTGTATTGATTGTATGGCCTCCTGAAATGAACACGTATTTATAGGAAAACACATTATGTTTTTAATTATGAGTCTATTTAATTATATGTATTTAAAAAATATATAAGAATTTAATTTTATCATTACATACTTAGAACATTTATAGCTGTGCCATGTTTACGCAAAATGTAGTCCAGAAGTAAAGGAAACAGTTAGGAATACTATATGTTTTTATATTTTATTAGTCGATTCGAATCGAATGCGACGCACGCGTAGCTCACCTTGCACCCCCCCGCGTGTGCCTATGTTAATACAACGAGGGACTAAAGGGATGTACGAGCCTATACAGTAGTTTTATGTCTCGTCGGTAAAACTCGCCCGTGTATCATTACAATATTCCGGGTTTACATACAGAAGAGCCTGGCTCGCGGCTAGTCATGTTGGTCTTATCTTTTACTTGTCTCTTCAAGCAAAACCTCACTACAGCTGGCGAACCGAGTCGGCAGTTATTGGCAGCAGCGCAGCAGGAGGACGAGCGTCGATCAATACCAACGAGTCGCGAGGAAAACCATCGCTCTTCAAAACTTTTTTTAAGCTATACGTTCGTTGGTCGTGGTTCTTTCTACACTCTAGAAGTGAGCCGTTGTGACGTCATCGGATTGAGATCTCATGTTATATTATAACTGTTATAGTGTAATTGTATGTAATGCTTTCGGATGCTCATATGTCATGAATATAGAATTATGGTATTTACAATTTTTCCTTGAATATAACCCCTGTCATTTCTCTAGCGTACTCCATGGTTTCCATATTAACTGTTTCTAACATCAACATTACCTAAGCGCGAATAATCAAGTCTTATATTAAGTTAACATTATTAGTATTAAGTTTAGGCTAATTCTAAGAATAAGTTACGTTAAACGAATACATTACACATATTTATTAAATTTACGCCTTACATATACAAGCCTAAGTTATAACATTGCCTTAGATTTATTTTTTATATGTATATTTTTTAAGAATTATATTCATTAGTTTAAACATTAAACTTCATAATTAATTATTAATACAGTGTCGATTTCAAAAATATAGTAGACATAAATAGTAATTCTTGTTACTTTTGATTAGAAAAAAAATCATTATAACTTTTTCTCTGGACATCGGACTTCTTAAATTTGTAAATAAACAAATAACTTGTTGTCATAGATTACGGGTTACAAAATTATTGTTATTTAGGTCTCAAAATAAACTGTTGTATAGAAATAATATTTCACAATAAATAAAGATTATTTTTACAACGTTTTATAATTTTATGTTTACACCTCGTATGTTTAGTTTTTACTTACTATAGATATATGTCAGTATTTTATAATATAATTTATAAATAGAAATCTATATTAAATAGCGTTTTTCATTTACAATTCTTTGGAACGCGTTGCACGGCACACTGACTAGATTCCACTCTACATAGACTTCTTATTTGCTAAACCATAGATAACCAATACTATATTTACATTTTAAGTATAAATTGTTATGACTAAATAATTTGCTGCGTGTAAAATGCGGTAGTAAATATAAATACGACATGAAACAAGAGCCATCGTCACCGCAATCGATTAAAGCGATATCTTTATCAAAATACCGCTTACTAAATTTCCTAGGATTTACAAATTAATGCTATCGGACATTATTTTTATTGTTTTAAAAGTTTACAAAATTAAACGGATTTTAGAAGAAAGCTATGTTTTAATGATTGGTGTAACGAAAGTAAGACAAATTGGTAAAAAATATTTTGTTGGTAAATTACGTCAATAATCATCGTAACGAAATTAATATAACATAAAAATCCTGAGATCAATTTGAATCTATATATCCTATCATAAAAAACGACTAGATTTGATTAGAACGAGTTTTATTTCAAATATAAGTATCAAAGCTACGCTTTTTCCAGACTAGATTTAAAAAATAAATTTGGGACTAAGAAAAAAAAACTAGTGACTAGATTAAAAAATAAATTTGGAACTAATGAAAAAAACTAGTGACTAGATTAAAAATGACTAGAAATAAATAAATCCACACTAGTAACTAGATTAAAACACTATAAAATGACTAGAATTACATATTTCCGAACTATTGACTAGATTAAAAATAACTATAAAATGACTAGGAATAATAATTTCCATTGGCCCTAAGGCCTAGATTTTAAAACAACGACTAAAAAATTGAGACCATCCGTTAGTAATCTATTAATTTTAAAATCTAATAAAAAGTAGAATAGTTATAATTGAATAATGACTTAGTTTATCATTACACTTCTTTTTCAATTATAAATAAAAAAAATTGTAAATAGATAAAAAAAAATGACTAGACTAGATTATTCCCTACAAATTAGACTAGTGTTCGCTACAAAATCTGTAAACACATTTCTGAAATGAAATCACTCATAGACATTAAATTACATTTGTTTTGATGATATCTGTATTTGATGAAATTAGATGAATACTTTTTCCTTCTTGTCTGTTGCATAGTCTTTGATGTTACTAAGCGGAAAGGAGGTTTGGTTTAAGTAATTTTTAATTATCGTCCTAGTTAGAAAGAAGTCGATGCGTCAATTCCGGTGTACGCTACGGTGAATGTTGAAAAATTTATGAGACAGGTCGCAAGTCCGACGGTGGTGCATCTAAAAATATGCTCCTTGAATGGATCGATTGCGGTGACTCCTTCGTGACTTCTTTAAACGATTGAAAAAACTTACTACCGCCATTTTACACATTAGTAAAGTTTTTTTTTCAAGAAAATAATCTGTTAAAAAAGTTAAAAAATTAGATCGAATACAAATAATTTAGGGTTTTATGTATCTGACAACTGCGAAATATTCTATTTTATGCGAAAACCTTGAGTTATCACATCATGAATAATATTCCATTTTATTCATCATGTTATTATTCCAGAGAACAAATTTCTAAAAATAGTGCAATGTACCTTTTTTGATATATTGTAGTATACATTATGTAAAATGAGATGATCATCATGTAAATTAACGTAGTCAGATATAAGTCAAATTTATAACAAAAAAAATGTGAGCTTCATTTTAGTGTTGCAGACATATTAATTCTACACAGATTAAAATTATTTAATACACTTGGTGATTATAGTTAAAGATCTATTTGCGAAGCAAGATTTAATTCTACGACGAGACGAGAACGTTTGACATTCTCGTGTTATAATAAATTTGGAATGTTGCTGTAGGAGCTACGTATTTACAAGATAATTTACTACTGTCTAATACTTAAAATAATTATAATACTTTTAAATAATTAAATAGCATCTAATAAACTACACAAAAAATACGAAAAATATACAGAAGTGATGAAATACGATTAGAGATTAAACTCCTAAGAGAAGTACATACGAGATTCATGTCCGTACGCAGGGGGGTAGTGGTAGAGATTGCTAGGTACGGGACAGGGGAAGCGCGGCACGGGCCGCAGCACGCGTCGTCAGCCGTCCTCCCCGCCCCCCTCGTCCTCCGATCCCGTAACATCAAGGCTCCGGGAGTCCTCCGACGAGCAGGGGGAGGCGCTCCGGACCTGAATGTCGTCCCAGGCCAGCTCCTGTTGCGGCGCTGGTATCTTGTTCCAGAATGTGTTGTAGTTGCTGTCCCGACATTCCTGATTAGAAAAAGTGCCTTTTATTACGTAGATTTTAATAAAGCAGTCATAGAGTGCAGTATTAAGTTACTTAAGATAAATCTAAGCGTGTGTTTCATTACATAATGTTAATTTTTAGTTCATTTTTTTGGAGTTGTTCACTTCCTACTTGTTGACGGTTATACGAAGATTTATCCGAACTAGAACGTTAGAGGTATTTTTTAAATAAGTTTACTTACCGGTGGATAAGTTGGGTAATCCACATGGACTTGTCGAAAGGCGGAGGGTTCTTTCTCCACATCATCCGGCTGTTCATGGGCCAGCAGATGTTTTCGCAAGTACGCCTGCCTGCGGAACATCTTGCCGCAGCGCTGACAGGGGAAACGGCCGTCGGTGACCGGCTCGCGACGCTTGCTGACTCCGGCCACACGTGGCTTGTGCCAGCGCCGGTGCGACGCTAGGTTTGCGGGACAGTTGAATACCTAGTTAAAAATAAAATAGATTCTGCTAAATTCAATGTAAAACATTAAACATAGTGGGGAAATTGTAAGGGCACCTGATAAGGAGCCTCACACTACCCAATGATTAGTAGATCATTGGGTAGTGTGAGGCCGTCTATATAAAGATATAATAAAGTCTCCTTGTCGCGTCGATCTGTCTAAACATGATGAACTCAAAAACTACTGAACGGATATAAAACGAAGTCTCTATTTAGTCAAATTTTCTAAGATACTAAATATTTAAGATACTTCACTTGGATGTGGCATCATCGTAGGGCGCCCAGTATATATTATCACCATATCTCTTTAACTGGGATGACCATTTAAATTTATTTAGACATGCATTACCATACATATCAATTAAGGTGTAAAACATTTTGCCAGTAAACACTCCCGCGGTAAATGCTTCCCATGGAAATGCGCCAAGTGTTCACAACACCCCCTCGCTCTACAGCGTTCCCACACGTTTTATATTATCTCATGTTTTTTTTGTTGCATTTAGAGATGCGTTGTTAAATAACTGACAATAACTTGCGTCTATCTGATGATTGAATGATTAGTCATTAGTCATTAAATTGTACGTGGAAATAATTTTATTGTCGATAATTATTATTGTCTACAAAGGTAAATTGAACCGATTATGTTTCACAGGGCTCGACGTGAGCGTGTTCATGACCGTAGTTTGTTAAAAAAAAATATCTTGCTTTTATCCTGCTTGCTGAATACAGAATCTTTGCAGTGCTTTTCTAATGACCGACGAATCATCATCATTAATGGTTATAGGCCTTCGACAAGGAAGGTTTCAAAGGTCGAATCCTTGCCGTATGAATGCGTCCATGCATGATGAGCGACTGGATGATTGAGTCCAGACTAGACTTAATCACACGTCGACCTTGTTTTGTTTAGCTGGAGACTTATCCGAATGGAGGTACCATTACGTACCTTCTCTTCGGTAGGTTACATTTTATGGGAGCTATAAGAATAATTAAATTATTTAATTTATATTCACCTTATCGCATTCCGGACAGCGATATTCAATATGAACGATCCTGGAACACCTGTGCTGGGCAAGCGCGAAAGCGTCGCTGTACAGCCGGCGGCACAGGCGGCAGATGTAGCGGCCGAGGCGGTTCTCTATCGTGGCTATCAGAGCTTTGGCCTCGTCCGTCACTTCCACCACATTGAAAGCTGGGTCTATATCACCCTAAAACCAAAAATTATAGGTAACGTACCATAAATTTATTTCCAAAACTTTATGGGACTGTTTGGTTGCTTTAAAAAAAATAAGGCCCATGGCCACGCAATTTCAGATTTGTCATAAAATAAAATATAAACTTAAATAAAAAGCCCAGCCCGTAACTCAATAGGATAGGCTGAGTTAACATACATATTTCCATTTGGCATAGTCCTGGCACACCTCACTCTTTCTTCTACATCCACATAACTACGCATACACCATCGTCGGTCAGGGGACCCTTAATGTCGCCTTTGTTAAAAATAATATCATTTGAGATTTTATCAGGTGAAAACAAATTGTATGTTATTTGAAGGTGTTTTGATATAATTTAATGGAGCATTATCGTTCATCTAGGATAAAGAAGTAAGGAGGGGTTTGAAACTAAGAATGTACGATTTATGGTGCATTTAATGTCCTAGACTACCCCCCGGCAAGCGTTGCGACTCAACTCGAAGTCTGTTATTAACGTAAACATAATACAATACGCGATTTCATAGCGTTTAATTGTCGAAGCGATAAGGAAAGTCGCCGGCCCCGCTAATGCTACGGTCACAACTGCTAATTAGCCGTTCCTTTGTAATTTCGCAATTTATTTTCAATACGAATACTAGATGAACCCCGTTTTATTGTTGTTATGTGTGTTCATGGATGAAGGAGGCAAACTAGAAAGAGGTTTCTCGGATGCTGACTGGCTATCGCTAACCACATACACATTTGCAACAATCAAAGGGATGGCTGATCCTTTGCCAGATTTTATTTATGAAAAGGAAAAATGGGGATAATGATTCAATTATCACATGAAACGCAGAACTACCAATAAATATTTCTGCGACATCGTATTCGATATTTGTTTACCTTGCGAACCACCAAGGTTTCGTCTTCGGCCAGGTCACGTATGATCGTTCCAGACACGGGTGATGTTTTGTCCTCATCAAACATTAATCTTCTAACAGCTTTACTCTTTTTCAACGGTTGCGGTGGTTTCGGAGACTTCTTAGGTCGCTCTTCGACATCTCTTATTTCAACAATATCGGGAGAACTTCTGTCGCTTTTTGATGAGGTTTCGGGTTCCGCTGGGAGACATGTGCGTAATTCATCAAAAAATTGTTTAGTGAATTTTAATTTCTTTGCCTCGGGGCTATCGCTGTCATTTGAATTGTCATCTTCGCATTTTCGTTTTTGAATCTTTTCATCGATTTCATCTTTTGAGTTACTTTCTTCGAAATGTCTAAATATTTTTGGAGATCGTGCATGGTTTTGTTCATCTGGAGATTTTCGTTTGTGTGGGGGCGGAGTGCAAGGCGGGGTTATTGGAGAAGTCGACTTTAGTGATAGATCAAGTGGCACTAGAGGTTCATTGTAATACGCCAAATATTGTTGAAGAATACTCGGATGTTGTTGCGGTAGGAGTTCGTGGAGATAGTTACTTGAGATGCGGACAGGGGGCGCGGTATATTGGTGATAGAAACGAGACGTCGATAGCCGATGAAAATGTGGTAGAGCCGCCTCCATGTTGAATTAGATCTTTCGACACGATTCAACGTGTATAAGCAAAAATTTCATTTTGCTACATTACGAAATGTGTTAGCTTGCTTGTCTGTAACAAGAGAAATACGCAATAAGTTAATAGAAATCACTCGAACTGACGGAACGGAAATAAATCGAACAGAGAAATAACATTGTGGAAATCGTCGTCCCTTCGCTAGTGTTAAAGTGGCCCATTTGGTTGATTGTAACGACTCCGAAGGAAGTAAATTGCTCTTTTGAGGATGTTTTATTATCGAACAAAAAACTAAATATTTTTGTAAATCTAAGAATATATTTCCTCCATCAGTGAGAGGAAAGTATTGTTAGCAATGTTTCATGTTCTTTAACACCTTACCAGTTAATATTTTTGTCATTTCTATGAAGAGTATTTTTAAATGATCACATAAGATTAGAAGAAAAAATCTTTTATTAAACTAAACGCGAAGATGACTCAAGATAAGCTTATCTTTTTTTTAGATAACTAAATAAGAACTAAATAAATTTTATAGAAAACTAAAAAAAAAAACTACTTCAAAATCTTTATTATCCAGATCAAACTTCGGCCGGCTTGCCTTGATAACTTCAAAAATATTTTGTACGATAAAATATCTTCATTCGGACTAATAAGACACTGTTGGATCACCAACTGCGAAATTAACTAATTTCTAGGCTCACTCACTACACGAACACTAGTATTATATACGTGACAGCATAATCTGTCGAGAAGGGCAAATAGTGCCTCGGTTGGGCCGACGTTACCTAATTACACCCAGCGAGATCCCGGCTCCCACGCTCGCCCCTTCAGCCGCACCGCGCAGGGGACAAATGAAATGCGGCGCCCTATCACACTAATACTTCTTTAGTTTCGAGCAAACATTGTAAATAATACCATACATAAAAGTTTGATCATAATTATAATTATTTTTCTATTCCTAATAATGCTATTGATGTATGACAATAGTTTCAACCGCTCTCACACTTCATTAAGCATCTAGGTCCCCGTAAGGTATTTCTAAAAAACTGTTAGGCTTAGATAAGAAAAGGAAAGGTGAGGTTATTTAGTACGTCGCCAATCTGGTCGAGTTCGAAAGACCCCTACTAACATTGTCACTGGCCTAAAGCTCGTAATCTCTAAATATTAGACCTGGTCACGAGGGTGAGTTGTTTTATTGATCAGACCACGATTAGCTATTAAAACGTATCTTTAAGGTTTAATATCTCAAATAAGGTATAAAAAGATCAAATTGTATTATGTCTAACAGAATAATAAAGTGGAATAAGATAATATAACATGTACGACAAATTAAATGGTTTAAATAGAACAACTTCATTACAAAAGGGTTGGTTTCGGATGGACGATTAATAATTTATTAGAGAGCTATGAGTTATATTTAAGGCGGTCCACACCTTTAATTATTGTAACTGTAAGTGTTACGTTGACGCCTTGGGTCAACTAATAATTATTCACGTAAGGATATATTTTATTTAATTAATGTATACCATCTAATATCTGTTTCTTTTGTAAATTAAATAGTATTTTACGACTTTAAATACAATTAGAATGTACTGGCAGATAAGTATGTCTTAATCGAAACTTTAGATCCCGTTTTTGACATTTGACCGAAGAATAAGTAAGGCCGAAAACTTGTGTTTTTTTCGGGGTGCGGCGATAGAATTATAAACCTCAGTCTCAGTCGGCCATACTATTGGAATTGATACTGTATGATTTATTAATAAAATACGATTTCTCAAAGCAGCGCAAACAAGTTGTAATATATCACAGTTGATTTGTCTCTGGGTGTTGATTGATTTCACTTTACGTATTTCTTTATAGATAAATTTAAAACCCATACTCATACTGACTTTTAAAAAAGTGGAGGTTCCCAATTGAGTAGTTTGTTTTTTATGTTTGTTACCTTAGAACTTCGACGTTTATGAATCGATTTTGAAAATTCTTCTTCTAATCCTCCAACCATGGCCGCCTGGCCTAAGAGCTTGTAGACGTCTTTTTTATCGCTGCATGACGGGCTGTGTTTTTTACCGGATTTAATAATGACAAACTGACCGAAATCGTTATATTAAGTTGTAATACTATTGATTTCAAGATGGTAACAAATGGCGTAATATAAAATGTTTGATAACCCAAATACGAAACTTAAATTAATCATAAAACAATATAGTACTTAGTATGATGTAGTGGTGCTGGCTTAGATGATCTCCCAAAAATCTTGCGCAAATAGTTTTGTCAGCAAATTTCATATAAATATTTACGAACTTCATACATATGAAGATTTATTGAATGTACCCTAGAAATATGTTAATACTAAATCTTAAACAACCAACACGGTTACCGAAGTACCTCGATGTTAATTAACTTCTAGGATATGAAGATCTGTCCGGCTTCAGTGAACTCTGACGTTGCCAGTTTCCAATGAAGAACCACAAGTCAACACTAACTGCGCGGAATCCGACACCGTTCCACAAACTTAGACTTTAACTCATTCATGCATATACAGCATACACCAGTTCGGATGAATACTTCCAGTATCTATCTAAAATAGTGTTGTCTTGGGAAGGGTCTTATGAAAGAAAAAAAAAATAAAGTTAGGCGGAAAATTAGAAAATTTAAGAAAACTTAACGACCAGCTTTTCTCATGTAACCGTATCGCTTTTGACATTACTGTCAATCGTTTGACAGAATGCAAACTATCTTACTGAGAACTTATAAAGAATTAGAATAAAACAATGTTTTTAGAATATTATGTTAATTAATTATACCAATTGGAATTCAATATTCATAGTTAAGGCAGGACACCGTCTGTCGGGTCAGCTAGTTAATAAATAAAAATACATAACTGGACTTTTTTAAACCAAGATAGCAAACTTTTCCGCTATGCAACTAGCTAATAAGTTCTCACGTGCCGCCTCTACTATTAACAACACAAGTTCGGTGTATGAACTAGGGATCCTATCCGGAGAGTTACGTGGTTACCAAATTTACTTCAATTTTACGGAAATACTGGATATTACTTTTAAACAGAAAAATAATTTTCCGTGTGTAAAGTCTCGCCATTTAGGTCTTAATTGAATTTAAAAGATAACTTAGAAACACACAAACATAAAAATATATATAACACAATATTTGCACAATATTTTTTTGATATTTTCCTTTTATTTTTAATGATAATTTATTTTTAATAGACTACGGTGGGAATTTTAATTTAGAAAATCTAAAATGCATCGATGCGTTATTAATTATTGTAATGACATAGATATGTTGGACCTCTTTGCATAAACTGTACAGTAAATATGAACCTATACATACTTAATGCTATAACAATAAATACGGTAAATATGTCAACTTACATATTATTTCAAATAATAATTGCATAATATTATTTTAATTTAATACTGGCTTTTATGTTATTCTTTAAATAATAATAATTAAAAACCCCCCAAATAAGAGTCCATAAAATATGAAATAATTTATTTCAATAAAACCATAAAATTGAATGCTTCTGAAAAAAAAAACTTTCTATGTGTTATAAATTATCATAATATTATCAAGAGGACAGATTCGTATTTACGTATGTTTGTAACCATTAGAAGGCTACATTAACCATGAACAATATAGGCAATATTTAATGCTAGAAAAAAGAAGACAAAATTACAAATACAGCGCGGAAATTGAAAAAACGAACGCGCGAGTCGTCGGGAACAGTTAGTAGTTTATTTATACACTTATCAGAAATATTTCTCTTAAAATGTATATGTGTTATTTGTTTACTTTTTCGACAAGGGGAAAATCAGAACGCATTTGAACTGAAACTTTACTGAGCGCCAGTTGGCGCAGTAAAGTTTGCGATCGTAGTTTCGCACAGGTGAAAGTCGAGGGTGTTTCTATGGCGAGAAAATTTTAGAAATGACTCATACCTGTGCCTGGTCCACGGCTGACTCAACCGGCAACACCCCTGCTACCACTACAATGTTATATTCAACTGTGAATTTAAAAATTCTGACTTTTGAAATTGTTTTTGAAAATTTTGATTTATGTTTTAAAAGTTTTCGTATACGTAGACTCCGGCGGTGTTTAGGGGTGCGCGGTGTCCGCTCGGCGGTGCGGTCGGGACAGGACTGACGGGTTACTTGCACCCTGCGCACCCCGGCGCGTGCGATCGGCACGGTCTTAACCCTCACACAGGGTGCTCTCTCTTTTGTTAGCGATTATTAATATTATTACTTAAACAAAAGCGTCATTTCAGTGCATGTTGTGTCGCTAAATACGCACGCAATTTATGCGCATATTAAATGTTTTTTTTTTTATATAGTTTGCAAGTATTTTTTTGTTTTTAATTATTTTTTTTGTAGAAATGGGATATTTTAAAATGTTAAGTGCAGTCATTCTGATGTTGAAACTCACATTCAGCAGCTCATAGCTGAGCGAGGGAATTATATAAGGTGTAAAATACATTTCGGCAATTATATAGAAGCAGACATGTTTCACTAAACATACTGTAGAATGCATTGAACCGTAGCGTATCTATTCACGATCCAACAACGGTGCGCTATGCGGCCCCTATACACGAGCTACAAGTGCCCACCAAGTTTTTTCAAGCAATCGACATCTATGGGCTAAAAACACTCCTAAACGACGACAACCTCCGATAACACCCGCATCGGGAGACAAAACTTACCAACTTGTAGGCATTTACCTCGATTTACGTGTTCAAAATACTTTTTGCGTCCTTTTTCAACACTATCTGCTAAAAAAGGAAAAGAGAACTATAATTTTGTGATTCAATTCCACTTGAACTTGACAAATTCAAGGTGGAATGTTATCTTTTTTTTCTTTAACTATCTATTCTGTAATAATATACAGGTTATCGTATAAAATTAGTTTAAAGTTATTTGAATTTACGTCCTCATTTTTAACTATTTTATGCTTCATACTTATAACTTGGAAGATTTTATAAATACAGTTTACATTGAGTCGAAACACATTACATCTATAAGTAAAAAATAATAAACATTTTATTGTATTATGCATTTGCTACATCTCGTAATGAATATTTCGATAAGTACAAATATATCTTTTTATAAATCGGAAACAAAATTATTCCGAGAGCAGATCTGTGAATGGTTGGGCGGATCAAGCGCCGCCCGCCCTGGCGCCCGCCCAGACGGGTGCCCCGCCCACGGCCGCTGAACAAAGCGAGATAATAATTGAATGTAATTGAATCATCTCGTAGTATTGAATTATACCGACGAGGCCTCGCAGTAATCAGTGCGATTGTTGGAATACGACGAAAGCAGGCACGCAGAGGCGAATGGTGGCTTCGCGTTCGACTTTGATGTCGCCTTGTCGGTGCATACAGCCAGTCTGGAAGTGCGGATTTAACTATGAAGCTACAAATAATTACAGAGTAAAAAAAATAGTTTTATTCTTGTGAGAGAAATAAAGAGCTGCATAATGTATTAAACGATTGAGTATTGTTTAATTAAATAACAAATGTAGATACTATTTAATTATGTATGAGTTATTTTAAGATGTTATTTATCCTGATGTTATAAAACGAAAGTTTTGTTTGAGTAAACTTTAACCCAATTAAATCGATTTTAATACTTTTTCACCATTAGAAACCTGCATAGCCCAGAATTAAGGTAGGTTATATATATTTTTTAAATTCATTCCAGGGATCCCAGCATTTAATAGTTGTTATACCTTCTTTATCTTTTTAAATAAAAGGAACATATGTATGAATGTTTCCTATATACTCCGAAACGGCTGGACTGATTTCGATGACATCAGTAAATATTCAGTTTGAGCGTTTGGTTCATTAATGTGGTGGTGGTTTGGATAATTGTGTAAAGTTTGATAGCGATCGCATCACAATAATTTGTGGTAACAGTGCCAATCACTAAATGATGTGCGGCTTACTTGGCATAATAAATCAGCTTGGCATCTCATATGCCATTTGCCTGAAATATCGAAAAACTACTTGCTAAATACTTTTATATGTACATTAATTAACTACTTCCAACCCCGCTCCGGCAACCTTACCAGATCATCGGTTTATTATACGGGAGGCCTACCTACGCTGCATCGACCTATATGTGACCGCCGAAAATACAATCTTTTGGTCCCAGCGACGATCCCTTCTACGCGTTACGATTTATAATAAGCAATTTCTGCTACGATTTCAGAGAAGCTTTGAAAAACATGAAACTTCTTTTCGGGCTTATTATTAGCGTATGGATATTATTAGGTATTTTTCAGTCATGTGATCTAATATTTTTATCTGTATGAATAGATGGCGACAGTTAATTCATAAATTTATTCAAGTCGTTAGTAAGACGTGTAGCGGTCGGACTAGTACTGTATTCTTTTAACTATAATAGACACTGTAGTTATAGATCTCAAAGTTGTATTCGATTTCATTCAGCGTCGTCTTACTATTTGATTGTGGTACTAGTACCGATATTGCAATCGATATAATTCTTATATAAAGACAAGACAAATAGTATGTATGAGTATATAGTTGAAGTGTCAATTGCGTAGCGTCCGGCTTGGCGGCGTCAAGCGGCCGGTGTCGGCTCACTCGTGCGCCGGAACTGAGAAGCCCCACTCGCGCACGCGCCGGAAACTTGCTCGCGCGCATCCTACTCGCCGGTGCACCCTGCGCCCCGCACCACCCCTCGGCGGTGTCACTCGCCAACAAGTCATAGTATAAGTACACTATCAATTACATTTGATCACTCAGCGGACATACTGTTGCATACCTCCGTACCTACAGGCATATGTACATAGCCGTACATATAGCAATTATGCTACTGGTTGACCCCAATTAAGTTTAAATACAACATTACTTCTCTTGAAGGTAATCAGACAGAAATAATAATACCAGTCGTTTCTTCTAATCTTATACTGTACTTACAAAAAACTGTTTTTATAATGATTGCTTGATCATAAAGCAACCGAATGTAATGCGGCGGCGATGTGCACTAGTTTAATATTACACTTTTCGTTTTTCTTTTATATCTGAGTTAAAATCGAACAGTAACATTGTTGCCGGTCATGTCCTTCAATCCTCATCCTCATTATGCACAATGAATAAAGATTCGAATACTTTATTCAAACAGGAGGTATGTATCTACAATGAATGGACTGAGATTAGTTGCTTGTCTAAAAACCCGATGATAACATGGGGAACAAGCCACTGGGACGAGCCTTCTATAGTTCTTATAATAATATTAATAATTCCGAAATAAAATCCTATCTTTTCATTGTGCCATTGCGTTCTGAAATGACGGATAAGTACTATATTCTGGAATGACAAGACGCTAAGTCGTAGCGTAGGTAGGCCTTCTTTGAGATGGAGCGATAATCAGGTTAAGTTTACAGAAACTAACAGGAATTGCTTTTACTCTTAAAGCAAGAGGCCTTTATACAAAACCTTTGTTGATTTCTTTTTTAAATACAATTTACTTCAATCAGCGCTTTGGGGGATAAGAAAGTCGGTCGGGGCTCACTAGTACATTGTAAAATAGAATTGACTTAACTTAATGATTACTTAACATAAACATTTAATCCAATAACATGTACATTAAATAAAAGGAACAAATTAGTTTCTAAATATTACATAACTTTAACAATTAAACTTCCTCACCTTGCTGAGAATGCTATTTACATCAAGAGATACATTTTATTGTGGGAATTGTTCAGGTTACGTCACTGTAGCCTGCGCGTCCTAGCACTCCGTCGCGTCGTGCGACGGTCGCTCCCATGACCACACACCGGTGTAGTTCACACGCCAATTGAACTATACAAATGTTTCTTTATCAAAATTAATTATTAAGTAGAATACTAGTGTATACTAAGTTAGTTAAAACTGTGGATAAAACATATTTCATTGCAATTGATAACTAAAATTATGTTAATGCAGTTTTTTCTGTCTGATTAATTAATTGACATGTCTAGCATATTGGTAGCAGAGAGAGAGAGACAGAAAGAGAAAGGTAGAGAAGTTAGACCAGCATTTATTATCTCATTAAGATTGTCAGACAGTTTATATAAGATGATTTACAAATGCCTAGGTATTGGAAGATCGCATCGCCGATAAGTTATATCTAATATTAATATTTATAATGTGAAATATTTCATTCTTTGGAGCGGACGTATATTAGTTTTTTTATGGAAAAAAATGGCACACGCGTAAGCGGTTCTCCTGTTAATAAGTAACGACTACTCGTCGGCAGAGGACAGAGGATAAACACAAAAAACCGACCAAGTGTGAGTCGGACTCCTGCAAG
>JWHW01043060.1:43755-54161 GCA_000931545.1 Papilio glaucus
GAGCGGAAGTATATTAGTTTTTAATGGAAAAAGATGGTAAACGAGTGTGCGGTTCTCCTGTTAATAAGTAACGACTACCCGTCGGCATCTGCAACAAGGTAATGAGCTAAGTTGCAAATGCATTGTCTAGCTTTAGCGGACAGAGGATAAACACAAAAAAACCGACCAAGTGCGAGTCGGACTCCTGCAAGAAGGGTTCCGTACCATTATCTATAAAAATCACGTTTGTTGTATGAGAACTCAATTAAATTTGTATTTAATTCTGTTTTTTAGTATTTGCTGTTATAGCGGCAGCAGAAATAAATCATCTGCGACAATTTCCACTGTGTAACTATCACGGTCTATGAGATACAGTCTATGGACACATGGACAGCGCAGTCTTAGTAATAGGGTCCCGTTTTACCCTTTGGGTACGGAAGCCTAAAAAGGATATTCCGTTTTCCTATCTAAACCCCTCCTCCCGCCGTCAAATCCTCTTTCCCATCCCATACTTTTCTCATAAGAAACGATTTAGATTAGATTAGGATTACGATTAGGCTTCCGGTACTCATCAGACGAAACGCAGAATACTGCTACTTCACATCTGTATTCATGTAGTCGTGTTTGTTATTTATATTAACAGTGCTGGAGTGACCATACCCTCATATAGATTGCTACGCGTATTGTACGAGGACCGTCGGTTGACCGAAGCGCTGTACAGATGTCTGTATCATCGTCGCCAAAAAGAGATTTAGTACTAACATTAACAAATATATCGACACCAAAGTGAACCACTTTGGAATTATTTAGACCACATAGGGTTACATAAAGACCGTAAAGTCAAGTTAAAGGCCGGGCAATTTGGCATCATATTCGCGCAATAATGAATATATAGTAGTCAATTACCCATGAAATGATCTTTGGGCGACGATAAAGACGACGTGGTAACTACACCTTGTTTCATATCAAGATATGAATGTTGTAAAAAAACAAACGCCATACCATACATGGCGGCTATTACACTTTTTATACTTTCATCGGAAATGTTGTAATTTTGTGAAAATCGCGAGATAAAGTAAAGTGAAATTGTGTAATATGGATTGCTAATATTATAAGATGATATGAGAAAAAGTATACGACTTCTGTTTCTAAAACGTCTATGAAGATATGATAGCTATACTGAATGCTACAAATTGAAGGTCGGTTAATGCGCATCCTCAGGACGGACCGTACGCACTGCCGGTCACGGTAGAACTGGATATAAACTGTCAATGCATTTTTAGATTGATAAAGAACATAAATAATTATTAAAAACTTTCAGGTTAGATCATACTAAACAGTTTATTGGCATAAATACTACAAGAAGGCTTTAAAATATTTTATCCACAATAGATTGTAGGGTAGGCCATTAAAACAATGCGGCGCGGCGGCCGGGGACGTGGGAATGGCCCGCTCGGAAGGATGTGCGTTGTTGACACTTTCGAGAGCTCAGTACACACCTTTGGTGTAATTGTTTCCGCTTTTTATATCATTGTTCCTACCCTAAGGTTTCATTTTAAAATCTTCTTTTATTATAATAGCTCTAGATTTTGGTTCCCACTGATCTTCACTTCACATATTTCTTAGGTAACGAAACTTACTATATTATAAATAATACCTTTTTATGTTCATTGTACATAGATACCGCTCATATATTAAATTTAACAAGCTCTACGAAGCACGAACGAACCTTAATTTGGGTAAAAAACCACTCAGGTTTACGGTTGTTAGCGAATATTTATTTATAACACAGAGAAAAATCAAAACTATAGTAAATATATGAAAAAGAAATTATAAAATACATTTGTTTTTATGATGTATAGAGGCAAATCAATTTATCTGACGTCCATTTTACCGTTAGTATTATATCGGTATCGATTGGACTTTTGTGTAAATCTGTGAGGGTGAGCGCGCGCGCGGGCCCGCCGACCAATCAGGATGCTCCGTGTGACAGATGCGCGCGCAGAGCTTTTGTATTCCCCGCCATTGTTTGACAGAATGAATGTTAGGGTGGAAAGTATGAGAACACGCGTGTGAGTATAACATTACTTATCTGTGTCGATTCCGTAAAAAATATGAATTATTTATGCGACATGTATTAACAAAAACTATTGAAAGGTATAAAAGACGAAAAATATCTATCATGGACCAACGACTGTAGGTAGGAGGTAGGACTGTAGGTAGGTAGGAGAGACGTTACCCTCAACTAACTTATGGTATATATTTTTAAATAACGTGTAGTATTGTAATTCACCCGAGCATAGCCAAGATCGAACAATTAGATTTTGAAGTCTTAGCTCGTTTCTTACCTTTAGCTTTAGTCGTCAAATATATACTTAAGTCGTGTTTTTGAGCAAGTAGAGCACGTTTCCATTACTGGAGTGATGATTCAAATAATTATTTAATATGTTCATCATGTAGAAGTTATTACGTTACAAGATAATTACCAGAATTATCAACAAATAAATGTATAATACAACTAGATTGCAGAAATTTAGCTTTCAAATCATATTCAGAGTAAAATCAGAGTTGCATTTGCATTTGCAGTTTATTATATCTTAGTATAACAATAAACATTTTTCTCCTAAAATTAAAATTATGATGACTTATACAAAAGTTCATTTGTTACATATATCATAATAAATCATAGGTTTATAATATAAAATGTACCTCGATATTTTAAAAATAACAGCATGAAATCCATAAAAAGAGTGTATTAGTTGTTACCGGGGCAACGCACCCTCGGCCCTATCCCCGTGCCATCCCGCAGGTGTGCCTGGATTTCGTCGACTGATTGCAGCCGACCGACCCACAAAAATGAACGAGCATGTCCAAAGTGGTTAGGGTATATTGAAAGGATTCCTCTTTAGGCATTTTTTAAATAAAAAATAAATGTTATTTTGTAATGATTAAATGTTTCTAAGGCTATAGATTTTTATATTTTAATGGTGATATGAGAATAAAAACATATTTTAAACATTTATGATTATGAAATAATGTTTTAATAAGTTATACGTGATCGAAAGAACCCTCTTTCTACCCTATACCTCGATTTCTATGAAGAGGCCTGCCTCTTCATAGAAATCGAGGTATAGATTTGTAGATACATATATCACCATCCGAAAATTAAAATTTTTCATAAAATTACAAGTATATATTTTTTAATAATATAAATAAGTAGCTCGTGTGAAATCGGTGTACGAATAAATAAAAAAATATATAGGTGGGTCGCAGAGCATTGTGAATGCGCACGCACCTGAAAGCAGCGGCCATGACAGCTTAGAATCGTATTCAGTGGTAAGAACGCGTGCGCACGCGTATGCCACGCGCCGCGCACACTCCCTAAAATGCACCTTGGTACCGATTACAAAAATATATTTATATTTAAATATTTTATTATGCATGGAAATAAGTGTATAAGGGAAAAGTGTGTTGTGACTAGAATTGAGAAAGCTGTGCTGGTTCTGGCATGTTTAAAGGATGTATAAAAAAAAAGTAAAGAAACAATATTGCAAAAGTAAGTGGCAGAGATGGCAGGGTACGTTCTTAGAGAATTTATATCGAATTATATACAGCCGAAAGAAATATTTAATTGGAGAAAATGCGAGTGAGTGTAATAAAAAAATTCTGACATTTATTTGTTAACGCTACTTCATGGCGTATTTTGTACAATGCGTTGGATTATTTTATTGTGTTTTCGACACACGGCCTCTAACGAAAAAAGGGGGAGAATATAAACACTTTAATGAGTGCAAGTTCAGCAAAGCACCGGAGATTATGATTCTCAATAAGTATTATTACCTGGGTTTTATTATTATTTAGCTTGAACTCTAACATTTTAGCATTTAGTGATATTGTAAATAGTTGCCTACACATACATTTACCCAGAATAAGTGATGTTATTTATCAGTTATAAACAAGTTGAAAGTACAGACCGTCTAAGTATTGACCTTAGACCTTAATTTGTTATCTAACGAAAACATACTGTATATAGCCGGATTTTTAGTCATTGGTACAGGCATCATTTTTGTAAGCGAAGCGTTCAAAAGCAGCGGTTTTCGGAACCAATGGTTACCAAGGAAAACGCTTAATGACAACGTACAGCGTATTTTATAATTTTAGTATGGGTAAAAATATCAAAAGAATTACGGCGTCACGTTACTCGAACACAAATGAATGAGACCAGAGTGCGATGACGTCACAGCGACGTGTACAATTTACGATGAAGATGATGTCGTTAATAATCTTCAGAGACTAACCAACTACTAAGGGTGCTCGCGCAATGTATGGTGAGCGCGGGCAGGGGCGTCGCATTCCACGTGAGTCTCATGTTATTGTGATTATGTTTTATCTGCCTTTGATTTTAACTATTATACACTCGTTATTATTTTTCGTCACAATAAATGGTGTTGCATAAAAATCGCACGAGCTCAAGTTCATTATTTGCCATTATCCAAGTTCAACAGTGCCCGTATGTGTAACTGGTTGAAAGATACCGGCACGCCGCGGTTGACAGATCGCAGGTACAGTTGCGAGCATAAATACACTGTGAATATAGTTTTTAAGAACTGAAAGCGAATGAAGCAAGTATAGAAAAGCGTAATTAGAAACACGCTATCTTTACAATGGGTGATCGGTGGTATAGGCTTTCTGTGCTCATTGAATTTTAAAACGCTTATAATACAGGGGATCTTGAACCATATCATATATAGAGGAATCTTGAACCATATCATAATTTTTTAATACAGTAGTAGATTACGTGTATATATAGGTTCTCATTATGATGAAGATGATAAAAGAAAGTACACTTTACCTAATATTGTGAATATAAATTATATACGCCGCGTGAAACATAAGATGATATTCAGAAATCATTGACGATGAGATTTGATATTTTGCGCGTGATAAATCCATCGATAATAGTTTTAAGCCCTATTAGATTACAGATTAAGTTCGTAGTTAAGTTAGCTATGAGTAACTTAGATAACAAAATTATAACTAGTCTCACAGAGCCCTTGCATTTGGAACTAATTCTTACACATTTTTACGCTGTCGAATGTACTGCTGGCAGCTGCGCGTGCGCTGTGATACGGGCAGGTGTACACGCGCCGTTAAGGGTGAACGGTCATACACGGGGCGCCCTTTATCATCCACTATTGTGTAGATACGTCTCTTTACATGTCAGACGTGTAGGTAATTTGGATCGTTACTTAAAAAAAGATTTAAACCGGTATGCAAATTAGTAAGTTGCTGGTACTAAACAATGAGGGTTTTTGTCAGAGTTAAAATTGTAAAGGTGCATTAAAACTGGTCATGAAGGATGGATAAATTTATCTATTTCTTAATTAAATTAAGAGAGAAAATTTATGAGAGCGTCACGTTTGTACAACTTAACTATAATAGTGAAGTAAGATATAACATAAAGAAAAGTTAAAAGATTTACCGTCTGGCGTGATATCTTTTGAGTTGTATATACTATATTATTGTTAATAAACATTTATTTTTTATTAGTTATTACCAGTAGGACGCTGAATACACAATTTTCACTCTTCATGTGTCTGCTCTGAAATTTAAATAGGCAATCTATGTACACAGTAGAATGAAACATTTGTGTTTATATGACACGCATATTCATTCAATTCGCAGACCCATTGGTCCACTTGAACGCGGGGCCACTGACTCGAGTGTGATGCGGGCTCTTTAGCTTTATTATTTTTGCTAGTTCATTCTTAAGAGCTGCCAGAGGGCACTATTGTTATAGTCGAATTGTTAAGCAAATTGTTTATTGACAAGGGTTTTATTCAATCTCAAATACAAAGTTTTTAATCTTTGATTAATTCTTATGTTTATGCCTGATAGTTTTAAGGTAAATATTATTCAGATTATTTTAATATAATAATCGATATGATTGAGTGGTATTCATTTCAGATAAAAGATATCCTCGGCTTACACATTTAAGGAGAAGAAAGGTCAGTCTTGACAACTATGGCTTTACTTGGCTTGAAATAAACTTTTTTGAAATCAGTTTGAACCAATCAATAATAATAATTTAACATATTGTTTTATTTCTAAATGTAACATTGTCCAAGGCGAAATAATTAATTAAATCGATTCAATAGTTTCACAGTTAACCTATTAAAAAACAAATCTTTCCCCTTCATATATTATAGATCTATTCTTCTAACGAGGCTTGTTAAAATTCCATCTACGTATTAAACAGTATCAATATTCGCTTTAATAATTTAGTCTTAGCTACAGCTATGACATGGGATAGTGCACTGACGAAATTGTATACCATTGAAGTGTCTGTCCTTTGAATCATTAGTGTTGGAGGTCTGTCCACATGTACGTACCTAAACCAGTCTATGTCGGTATTAAATGAATTATTGTAATTAGATAAGCCAAAGCATAGACAATAAATTTCGATTTTTTACAAATGTAGAGACATCGTTTTTTTATATTGAATAAACTAGCACTTGACCACGAACCCACTTGATGTTATTTGATGATGTGGTCGAATGGTACACACTAGTTTAGTAACAGCCTATTCATTCTCCTCTTGATACCTTCAAGTTCATGTCATAACAGAACGGAAAAACAGACGCTGGCAACTTGTTCCCTTTTAATGCTTCGATCGATAATTAATATTTCGATCTGATTTGTTAGATTTTTTTATTTTATTCATTTCTTAGGATTTATTTTTAATATTGTTGTTTTTTTTTAACATTAGTTTTTTTTATTCACAAGGGCTGGACGATGCTACAAGCTGAGAAAATAATTTGAAAGGTGATGTAAATGCTGTGTTAAATTACTACCGTATGTGACCTTCTCATCCTGATACAAAAAGAGCTAACTGTTGATGCAATACGGCACGGGAGAGGATCTGGCGGAATACATGCAGACAAAAGAAGAACGCAAAAGAGGTGAATGCCGGTCAGGTACGTAGTGTAACGGCGGGCCTGGCGAGAAGGGATTCGCCTGACCAATAATGGTCCTCACATTTGACTATCTCGGACGGAATTGTTCTTGACACACTGGTAGAATATGGCTTAAGTACAATCAATTATTCCCAAGGAGGGTTGGCGTCAGGCAAGCGACCGGCCGTAAAAACTGTAGCCAAAACATGTATACAACGTGTACTACGATTATACTGTGCCGACCCCACGTGAGTGGTAAAGAGATGATGATGCTTTGTACTGAGCGTAGGTATACTCGTGATGTGTTAACGTTATGGTTTAAGCTTATTTGTTTCTACAACAAAATATAACCAAATAAGCCTAACGTTAACGTAATATTCAGGCTTATTTCAATACGTGACAGTCAATGAATTGTAACTGTCGAATCTCAAACAAGTATCAAATCGCCAGTTTAAATTCAAAAATCAACCTCTAAGTTCTATTACTTCCTGATAATAAAATGAATAAATAAGGTAGTAAACACCCTGTGCATGGTCCGAATCCATTTCCAATAGGTTCCGGTTTCCTTGGATTGTTAAATTTGCAAGATACCAGAAGACGGAAGTAGAAGTTCAATGTACAATGTTAGTCTATTATATGTAAAGGTCAAATAAACATCTGTGTAGAGACGTGCATTTCTAGCTGTTGGGGATTTTTAAGGGCTGGATTTTAATGATCTTTAAATTAAAGATATATTTTGAAATTAGTATGTTTGTAAAATTAATTATTATATTTACTACTTAGTTTTCTTAGAATTTAAAGCGCCTCAAGACAAATAATTTAAAGCCAAAATAAAACAGCAGTTAATACTTTATAATAGGACATCGATTAACTCGCGGTTCCCCTAATTTCATTGAAACTTATCCCCTACTAAGTTCAAGTTGTAAAGAAGGGTGCAACAGGTGGAAGCACCTTGACCCGTTTCTTAAAGGGTGCGTTACGAACAAGACACTTGTCGACGACTATACAAGTGGCCAAGTGTTCGTGGGGTTATTACGTATGATTATAGAGACGCATTCCGGTGTTTAGAATACGACTTCACACTTTACGTGCTATCGGAGATATCTTTAATCTACTCCACTGCTTTGTTCTGCTTAGTATTTTAAGATTTAATCCGTCTTAAGTTGGAAAAAAGGTAATTAAATCACAATATTATGATCCGTAGTATGTTCCAGCGAAGAATATATAAGGTACTAGTTTATACGTAGTGGAAGAAAAATGTATTTTTGACTACAAAATAAAAATTCTAGTCTACAACTTGTGTGGGGTGTCACGTGGCGAAATTTGTTCATAGTGTTAATAAAATAGGGTTACGTATTAATGTATGTCATATTGTCTAATTAACATTTTCTATCACTAATCCAACCTTATGCTCACATACCTTTATCGAAGGGACTCCGGGCACAGCTGTTTCTGAGATAATAATCGGTAATTAGTATCGCCTTATGCTCGATTTATGTCTTTACTAACTGTGCCCCACGGTTTCACCCGCCCTGCAATTTTACTTAAAGGAAATGATATTACCTACTTAATACTACCGTAACCTCATCCTTATCTCACTGCCCTTTTCACGTATATGTGGGGTCGACACAGAATGGCCGTAGCACAGTTAAATTGTTTTTTGTATTTATAAACCTATTGAGATAAAACAAACACTAAATGTTAAGTGAAACTTACCACAATACATTAATGAAAACAGCAGCTGTTGCTGAGATTAGCGGTAACAAACGCACAGACAAACAGACAAAAATTCTAATAATCATTGTTTTGGGTTTTATTACGTTTATGAATAGCGCCTAATAATAGTTTTTCTCAAATATCTTCCATGTACAGACAGCGATCAGTTACGTTTTTATTATAGGTATACATTACAAAAAGTAAGCATTTAGAGCTTGTACGGTATTGTACTAATAAAATGAATGTTAGTGCTCTATTGCGTTTAATAGGATTTTGGTGTTATAATTAAAATAATAAATGCTAATAAATTAAACTAATGCTGATCCTGTGCTAATGCTATGGTGATGCTAATGCTGCGGAGTGCACGCGACGGATGCCGATAATGAACTCGCCCAACAGCGGTGATCAAAAGTAAAGTGTGAGATGAAAATGCTGACGAGACAAAAATGTACGATGCGTGGCTCGTACATAGCTTTAGTCTCGCGATTAGATATAGCGATTTTAATATTATTACTTCTCTTAACATGTGTTGATCAGAAAATTAAAAAATAAATAAAGGGATTCAATAAGTTATTTCAAAGGTCTAAATAAAGTTACACACAAAGTACGTTTTACCCAAATTACTTCATCAATCCTACCTTCAACTTTACTATAATTCCAGTATTTGTCACGCTATTGCCACACTTAGTCGATTTTATAAAAAAGAAAAAAAAAACAACAACTTTCTCCGCAAAAAAAGTTTACTTCCGACCCCCGAGCTTGCCCCATTGAACATCTGACGAGGTGAATGAATCCTCGGCATTAGGGTGCTTACCGAATGATATAAAATGTACTCCGCCTGTAAAGTTCCCGACAACAATTACATTCCGCCACACAGCTGTCGGCGTTAGACAATCACGATACGTCACGCGATTTGTGTGCTGCGACTATTGTTCTTGATAGTTTGATTATAAAATATAACTTATGACGATTTGTAATCTAGTTGCAATAAGTTCCATTTTAAGTTGTATTAATTTGACGATCTATTAAGATCGTGCCCAAAATATAGATATGAACCTAGACGAAGGGAGAGATGTGTTAGGATAATATACACTCATAAGTTCTGACTTCAGCTCAGACATTAGTGTCTATCTATACTCTTATTACTCACGGGTGTAGAAAACTTTGTATTTAACTTTGACCAACCGAATTGCACTAAGGTTTTTCTATTTTGGAAATTTTCATCTCAAATATGTGTATGTCTATGTGGTGTTTGGTGGCAATAAAATGAGGTAATGGTCATTTAATTTCAAGTAAAAATTACAATTATTTTTTTTAGTATCAGTAAATTTTACTAGGTAATAAAGGATACATTAGGGAGTTATTAATAAACTAAAATTAATATGAGTATCAAAACGTGCTGTACGCAGTACACTCGCGACAGCTGCGGCGCGGATACGCACCCGCCGCGTATTCATACGGTAATGTACCACCGCCTTTTAATTACGCACGCTGATAAATCTGCGCGCGTGCCGCCGCGCTTGTGAACATACCCTTATGTTATATTATTTAACGATAATTAGAATGAAACGTTTTAGTATCGATATAAAACTTATTCGCCTGGAAATCTAACCAATTAATCTTATATTGATTTTCATTAGACGACGACAAAAGTGCTATAAGCACTTTAAACACCGTCGCCTTTGTCGGTTTCTGAAAGTTTTATCAATTTTTATTCAACTAACAGCTTAGTCAAGTTAATAGTAATGTCAAATC